>JAABKJ010007545.1:39198394-39256315 GCA_011634705.1 Andricus grossulariae | reverse complement strand
CTGGAAATTTCGCCTTTTTGGTTGAAAAATAAAGTACTATGGTGAATGATTTAGAGATTTTGTTCAAAATTCGTATTTTTGAGTTTAAAATCAATGTTTTTACAATGAAAGTTTAACTATTCTTTCTTTGAGTGTAAATATATTTTTTTCAGTTGAAAATTTAACAAGTTGGTTAAAGATTCATGTATATTTTTCAAAATTCGTCTTTTTTTGTAGAAAATTAATTTTCTTGCTTGAAATTTCACCTTATTGGTTTAAAATTAATTTTTTAACTGAAAATTCAATTTTTCTTTTTTTTATTGTAAATTTTGCTTTTTTCGTGTGAAATTTGCCAAGTAATTTCTGAAATATATAAAAAATTTCAAGAAATATCTAAAGATTGTGAACGATTAAAAATTCATTTTTCTGGTTGAAGATTCTTGATTTAAGTTGAAAATTCACTCTTTGGTTGAACCTAATTTTTTTAACTACAAATCTAACTTTTTACTTTTTGATGAAAGCTTGTCTTTGTTAGTTGAAATTTTTTTTTTTTTTCGTAGAAAGTTAAGATTTTTGTTCCAAAATTCATGTTTTTTGTTGGAAAATAAACTATTTTGTTGAAAATTCACGTAAAAAATTCACGTTAAAAAGTCACACTTTTTGTGAAAAATTATCTTGTTGCTTGAAATTTCACCTTTTTGGTTTAAAATTATTTTTTTAACTGAAAATTCAATTTTTCCGTTTTTCATTGTAAATTTAACTTTTTCCGTGTAAAATTTACCAAGTAATTTTTGAAATAGTTAGAAAATTTATAGGAATATCTAAGGATTTTGAGCTATTTAAAATTCAATTTTCTGGTAAAAGAATCTTTATTTAAGTTGAAAATTTGTTTGTTTTTTTGGTAGAAAGTTAAGATTCTTGCTTCAAAATTCATGCTTTTGATTGGACAATGAACTGTTTTGTGGAAAATTCACGTATTTTGTTTTAAAGTCACACTTTTTGTGGAAAATTATCTTGTTTCTGGAAATTTCACCTTTTTGGTTGAAAAATAAAGTACTATGGTGAAAAATTTAAAGATTTTGTTCAAAATTCGTATTTTTCAGTTTAAAATTAATGTTTTTGCAGTGAAAGTTTAACTATTCCTTCTTTGAGTATAAATATAGTTTTTTAGTTGAAAATTTAACTAGATGGTTGAAGATTCATGTATATTTTTCAAAATTCGTCTTTTTTGGTAGAAACTTAATCTTCTTGCTTGGCATTTTACCTTATTGGTTTAAAATTAATTTTTAAACTAAAAATTTAACTGTTTCATTTTTTACTGTTATATTAGCTTTTTTCGTGTAAAATTTACCATTTGATTTTTGAAACATTTAGAAAATTTAAAGAAATATCTGAGGATTGTGAGCGATTTGATAAGATTTCAAAAAATGTCAATAATTTTAAACGATTTTAAAAGCTGTCGGAATATTTAAAAAAAAATCTGAAGGATTTTATTGGATTTAAATGGATTATAAATATTTTAAGTCATTTTATAATATTTTAAAGGATATCGTGCTGCAAATGAGATATACGAACAAATATTTTGTCTATGATTATAAGAATCAAAATAATATTACTGATGACCAATTTTTGAAAAATGGTTTAATTTTGATAAATAATGGCTTATTGTTTCGGAGAAAATATTCACTACAACTTTACTGTTTCCAATTTTTTAAATAAATTTTTCTATGGCTGAAATAACTGAAACAATCATTTCAAAAGAAAATTGTTTTTAGAAAATAAGTATATTTGAAGATTATATATTTTTTTTAAATTACACTAGAGTTGTTGGAAATGCTTTCTTCCGAAATTAAACCCGGTTTTGATCAAATTAATTTTTTTTAATTGGTAAGATGCGATGATAAGAAAAAACTCAGTTGAAAAAAGCTCTCTAAAATAGTTGAATTTTGAACCGGAAAATACTAAGTTTTACCAGAAAACGTAATAGTTGATATATAAACCAAAAAAAAATTAATTTTAAATAAAATACAGTTAAATATAACCAAAAAGGATTAATTTTCAACAAAATACTTTAATCCTCAAGAGACTACAAAAGATGAATTTTTAACAAAATTCGTAAATTTTTAACCAAATAGTTGAATTTCCTACCAGAAAATACGAATTTTCAATAAAAATCAAAAAATGTCAACTAAATATTTTGAAAAATGTGTGTGATGTTAGTTCAAATTTTATTTAAATAGTTGAGTTTTTTAACTTAAAAAAGATCATCTCTTAACCAAAAATGGTGTAGTTAAATTTTTATTCAGGAGCATTAATTTTCAATAAAAAAATTCATTTTCTATAAAATAGTTTAATTTTGTACCAAATCATTGAATTTTATACCAAATTGTTTGATTTTTTAGCAGGAAATATGAATTTTCTACAAAGCAGTTGAATTTTCAACCCGGAAATGTAAGTTCTCATTAAAAAAGCTAATTTAAAACCGGGTAGTAGCATCTTTAAAAAAAATTTTTTAATCAAGAATGGAACAAAATTTAAAACAAATAGTTCAATTATCAAGACAAAATAACAATTTTTCAACGAGACAGATGCACTTGAATAAAAAAGTATGACTTTTTAATATAATTGTTGAATTTTCAAAAAAATAATTCAATTCCGAACCAAATAATAAAGTTTTTAAATAAAAAATATGATTTCTTAACGAAAAATTCAACAGAAGACTCTTCAATCGAAAAGAATGAATTTTCAACAAAGAATATTTGGATTTTCTTATTGTATAAATAAATAAGAATTTCGACAATTTATAGACTGAAGAATAACATTTTAAATAAACATTCAAGTTCATTTTTAATACTTGAAAAATTTTATTACACTATTTTGACACTATTTTTTTTTAAATTTGTGACACTATTTCAACTATTTTTGATCCCTAAAGTGAGTACGAGGCCTGAGATTGGTTTCGTCGACTATTTTGTAAAACGGAAAAGAAAAGTTAAACTCTCGAGTAAAAGACAAATGGTTTTTGTAGAGGATTTACAAAAACGAAGTTCAATTCTTCACTGTGATCCGAGACGATCTTTCGCATCGTGAATTCTGTGTCGTCAACAAGAAGATTGCTGTCAGCAGATGGGAGTGCTTTTTAATCTTTTCGTTGTTTTTTGTTGCACCCGTAAAAAGAAAGCTCAGAGATCTGGAATCCCGCGTTTCCTCATCTACTTAAATTTTTCTTCTCTTTCCCGCCCCATTCCTTTCTTTTAGTCAGAATATTACTCAACATTTTCAGTTATTTGCATAGAAACTACAAAAAACTCGGAAAAACAGGCCTGGCTGCGGATTGCAACGAAAATTCAATTTCAGTTAGAAAATAAAATAGAAACATCGCTTTCGAAATGATAAGTTTCTAAATACGAGTGAATAAAGCCTAATTTTAAAAAGACAGCCAATTACTATCTCTCTCTCCCTCTCTCGCCCCATTAGATTAGATTAGTCAGAATATTACTCAACATTTCAAGTTATTTGCATAGAAACTAGAAAAAACTCGGAAAATGGGAATTTTTCAAAAAAGCGAAAAAACATTCTGTAAATTCGAAATTATTATTTAAAGATCAAATACAAGTCCACTTCTGAGCCAAAGTGTTCCTAATTAAGGCCAAAAAAGTTTGAATAAATAAAGTGATCCAGGTTTGAGGAAATGGAAGTGGAAGGTGATAATCTCTAAGTTACACTAATAAAAATTTTTAACAGGCTTGGCTGCGGATTGCGACAAAAATTCAATTTTCAGTGAAAAAATAAAATAAAAACATTGCTTTCGAGATGTTAAGTTTCTAAATACGAGTGAATGAAGTACCATTTTAAAAAGACAGCCAATTACTCTCTCTCTCTCTCTCTCTCTCTCTCTCTCTCTCTCTCACCCCATTCCTTATTTCATTCAGAATATCTTTCAACTTTTCCAATTATTTATATAGAAACTTAGAAAAAAACTAGGAAAATGAGAATTTGTCAAAAGAGGGAAAAAACATCCTGTAAATTCCAACTCACTGTTTAAAGATGAAATATAATTCCATTCTTCAGCTTTGGTTTGATAAAATGGATGTGGAAGTGGATAATCTCAAAGTTACACTAATCAAAAATTTAAACAGGCTTGGCTGCGGATTGCGACAAAAATTCATTTTTCAGTTAGAAAATAAAATAAAAAAATCGCTTTCGAGATGTTAAGTTTCTAAATACGAGTAAGTAAAGCTTAATTTTCAAAATACACTCAATTTCTCTTTCTCTTCCCCCCCCCCCCTATTCCTTATTTCATTCAAAATATCTTTCGAATTTTCCAATTATTTGTATAAAAACTAAGAAAAAAGCTTGGAAAATGGAAATTTGTCAAAAGGCAGAAAAAACATTCTGTAAATTCTAAAACACTCTTTAAAGATTAACTATAATTCCATTCGACTTTACTATTTAAAGATAAAATGGAAGTCCACTTCTGAACCAAAGTGTTCCTAATTATGGCCAAAAAAGTTTAAATAAATAAAGTGATCCAGGTCTGAGGAAATGGATGTGGAAGTTGATAATCTCAAAGTAACACTAATCAAAAATTTTAACAGGCTTGGCTGCGGATTGCGACGAAAATTCAATTTTCAGTGAGAAAATAAAATAAAAACACCGCTTTCGAGATGCTAAGATTCTGAACACGAGTAAATAAAATTTAATTTAAAACAAAAAAGGCAACTACTCTCCCTCTCTTTCTCTCTCTCTCTCTCTCTCTCTCTCTCTCTCTAACTCCCTCTCTCGCCCGATTCCTTATTTTATTCAAAATATCTTTCAAATTTTCCAATTATTCGTATAGAAACTTAAAAAAAACTTGGAAAATAGGAATTTGTCAAAAGAGCGAAAAAACATTCTGTAAACTCCAAATCACTGTTTAAAGATGAAATATAATTCCATTCTTCAGCCAAAGTTTTTCTGAATTGAAGTAAAAAAAGTTTGATAAAATAAAATTATCCAGGTTTCAGAAATGGATGCGGAAGTTGATAATCTCAAAGTTACACTTATCAAAAATTTAAACATGCTTGACTGCGGATTGCAATAAAAATTAAATTTTCAATTAGAAAATAAAATAAAAACATCGCTTTCGAGATGTTAAGTTTCTGAATTCAATTGTTAGTTCAAAAATAAAATAAAAATATCGCTTCCAAGATATTAAGTTTCTGAATACGAGTAAATGGAGTTTAATTTTGAAAAGTTACGCAATTCTTCTCATTCTTTCTTATCCCATTTCTTTCTTTTAGTCAGAATATCACTTCACTTTTTCAGTCATTCGTGAATAAACTACAAAAAAATCGGAAAATTGGAATTTTTCAAAAGAGCAAAAAAACATTCTGTAAATTCCGATCAATCTTTAGCTAGAGTAGTTGAATTTTTAACTGAAAAAGGCAAAAGTTCAATCAAACAGTTGAATTTTGAACTTAAAAAGATCAATTTTCAAAAAAAAAGAAAAAAAAAAAAAAAAAAAAATTTTAAAAAAAAAAAAAAAAAAAAAAAGTTAAATTTTCCACAAAACTGATGAATGTTCAACTGAAATAGTTGCATTTTAAACCAAAAAGATTAATTTTTTAACAGAAAAGAAGATTTTCCACAAAATAAATGACTTTTCAAGAAAGTTAAATTTTTAACTAAAAAAGATCAATTTTCAACCAAAAAATGGAAGTTAAATTTTCTGCTGAAAAAATTAATTTTTCACGAAACTGGTGAATTTTTAACTAAATGATGAATCTTTAACTGTAATAGTTGAAATTTCAATTTAAAAAATTAATTTTCTACGAAAAAAAAAACGATTTAAACAAAATAAATGAATTTTTAACCAAAGAGTTGAATTTTGAACTAAAATAGATCAAGTTGAAACAAAAAATAAAATAGTTTAATTTTCAATCAAAAATGGAATAGTTTAAATTTCGTAATTTTTTATTATTGTTCACAAGTAAAAGCTGTAAATATAACAAATTCGTCATAATTTTTGAACTAATAGGAAAAATTCATAAATAATTTATTCAAGTACTTACTATTTTCAGAGAATTTTCCGCGTAATTCACATATTTTATTTTCAAATATCGTATATTTAAAGAGAAAATGGGAAAAAGGGGAGGTTTTTTGAGAATAAGGGAAAAAGGGGAATTTCAAGAAAAAAGGGGAAACTGAGAAAAAGAGGAGAAGACTGTGCACCCTGAAAACAAAACAGTTACATTTTCAACCAGGAAAGATTAATTTTCTACCAAAAGAGATGAATTTTCAACAAAATACATGAATTTTCAACTGAAAAATATCAATTTTCAATTAAAATTATCAATTTTCAACAAAAAAGAAAAATTATTCTTAGACGAAATAGTTGAATTTTTGATAAAAAAAATAAAATGTTTACCAAAAGAGATTAATTTTTAACCAAATTTGAGTTTTTAACCAAAAAGATGACTTGAACAAAATAGTTGAATTTTTAACAACCCAGTTGAATCTTTAATCTAAATGAACAACTTTTTTGGAAGACAGTTGAATTTTCTAACCAAAAGGGCGAATTCTCTACAAAACAGTTAATTTTTTAACCAAAAAATTCATTTTCAACCAAACACTTCAATTTGCAAGCCTATTGGAGAAATTTTTTACAAAACATTTGAATTTTCAAAAAAAGTTAATTTTGAACTAAATAGTTGAATTTAAAACTAAATCAATTTTATAATTATTTTTTAAATCAATTTACAACATAAGATGAAATATTTAAATTTGAAAATAAGAAAATTAATTTCTAAAGAAAAAAACTAATTTTTAATCAAATATTTTAATTTTCCATTAAAAAGATGGAATTATTTTTTACAAAAAAAGACGAATTTACAGCAAAATAAATAAATTTTCAACAAAATTGTTGAGGTTAAAAACTTAATTTTCAACCTTAAAAGAAAAAAATTTCAACAAAATAGTTGAATTTTTAATAGAAAAAAAAATTCTACCAAAAGATAATAATTTTTAACCAAATTTGAATTTTTAACTAAATTTGAATTTTCAACGAAAAAGATGACTTGAACAAAATAGTTGAATTTTCAACAAAATAATAAAAATTCTAACGAAATAGTTGACTTCTAAAGCAAATAGTTAAAATTTCAACAAAACAATTATATTTTTAACAAAGTAGTTGAATTTCCATGAAAATAATTTATTTTTCAACGAAATACTTGAAATTTTAAACACATAGTTTAGTTTTTGACCTACAAAGATAAATTTTCAAACAAACAGTTTAATTAAAAAAATATATATTAACCGAAAAGTTACATTTACAAACAAATAGTTCAATTTTCAAGCCAGAAAGACGAATTTTCTATCCAAAAATATAATAAATAATATTTCAACCAAAAAATATTTAACTTTATAACTAAAAGCAGTCAAATTTAACCTAAAAGGTGAATTCTCAATGAAAAATTTAATACTTTATATTTAAACTAAAAAATATTTTTATTTTTAATCAAAATCAGTTAAGTTCAACAAAAAAGACGAATTTTCAACAAAATCGTTGAAAACTTGACCAAAACAGAAATTATTTTTCAATAAAGAAAAGAAAAAAATTTTAACTGAATTGTTGAATGTTTAATCTAAAAATGCAAATTATTAAGAAAACAGTTCATTTTTTAATAAAAAAATTAATTTTCAATAAAACGGTTCAATTGTTAAGCGTAACTGAAGAATTTTCTACAAAACATTTGAATTTTCAAACTGAAAATGTGAATTTAAAAAAAACGTTAATTTTCATCCATACAGCTGATTTTTAATCTAAAAATGATTCATTTTCAACAAAAAATGAACGAATTAAAGTTGAAGTTAAGAAAATTAATTTTTAAAGAAAAGAAGAACGGATTTTTATTAAATTAATAAAATTGTCATCTAGAAAAATCATTTTCTAACAAAAAAGACGAATTTACAACAAATCCAATAAATTTACAACAAAATTGTTCAGTATAAAAACTTAATTTTCAACTTTAAAAGAAAGAATTTGTAACAAAAAAGCTGAATCTTCAACCAATAAAATGAATGTTTAACAGAATAGTTCAATTTTTAACAAAAATATTGTATTATCAAAAAATAGTTGAATTTGTAAACACGTAGTTGAATTTTTGAACAAAAACGATAAATTTTTAATGAAAAACTTAATAGTTGAATTTTCAATTGAAAAAGATCAATTCTCAACCAAAAATAAACTAGCTGAATTTTTAGTTAAAAAATTAGTTAACAATTTTCAACAAAATAGTTGAATTTTCAACGAAATAATAAGATTTTTAATTAAGAGTTCTTAAAGAAGAGAAAAAAAATATAATAGTAGACTTTTCAATTAAAAAAAATTAAATTTCAAGAAAAAATAGTAGGATCCTTTACTCGTAAAAAACACTAATTTTAATTTTTTTTCAAGTATTTAAAAAAATTGTTATTCACATTTAAGGGAAACCTACCTACAGTGGATAATGTAATCTACAGTGGATAATCATTAATCCACAGCGCAAATATACTTAAAATAATTAATTTTAAATTTAATTAACTGAAAAGTATCGTGTCAACTATTGATTGAATCAAATTAATTTTTTTACATACATTAGTATTTTTAATTAATCATTATCCACTCTAAAGTGTATTATCCACTGTAGGGTGGTTCCCCTACATTTTCCATGTGTTGATTACTTTATTATTATTGATTATTTTCTGCGTTAACTCCTCCCCCCAATGTCACAAACCGTCACAATATTTGTACCCCCCCCCCTTGGAATGTTTTTGAAGGGCCCCTATTTAAAAAAAATGTCTGCTTGCAATCTGATCAATATCCTATTAAATACAATTTCAACGCTTTCTTGGCTCTGTTTTCTTAAACTATGCAAAAATGTAGTTGGATCTACTTAATCTACAATTGAGAGCTCAGAAATGAGATCATTATCTATAATTCTTTGATTAAGCTCTGATTGATTAAATGCCCCAATTAATTAATCAATTAATGAATTGATGAATGATTGTACGCATTGTTGCAGAGTTCAGTTCAAGGCTTGATGAATAGCAATTTTCGAATAAAGCATGTAAATTTGTTATTTAGAGTTGATAGTGAAAAATTTCAGATAAGGAAGTCCAACTACATTGTGTTTATCGCATTTTTAAAAATACACCATTTTTTTGTGACTCTTTATAACAGAAGAATATAATATGCTATAATATATCTTTCGTCATAAAATCTCTTTCGACTTTTCTGTTCATTTTGGATCACATCGTAGCTTACATTACAATTCATTGGTCTTAGGATAGCTTATGATTATAATTATTTACAAGTATAGTATCGGGCGACCAAGAGTAAACGGATCTAATTAATTGATGCTTTTCCTCAAAAGTTTGGACAGAAATATTTATAATCAAGTAATTAAATATTAATGGAACGTTATAATCAAGATGATCATTCCTTTGTTAGAATTTTGGATTTTTTAAATTAAATTTAAATTGAATTAATTTTAGACTTCGATTAGAAGGAGCCTACCTATAGTGGATAATGCAACCCACATTAATCATTAATGAACAGCGCAAATATGTGTAAAATAAATTATTTTGAATTTAATTAACTAAAAAATAACGTGTAATTATTGATTAAATTATACTAATTTTTTTACATACGTTATTATTTCTGAATAATGATTATACACTCTAAGTTATATTATCCACTGTAGACAGGTTGCCCCTAATGCTATAATTTCGGTTATTGATTGTTGTTCGTGCCGAGAATTTTTTTTCAAGTCCTAATATTTGTAATCGACAATATTCCTAAAGTCTTTGCATTACTTTTCTTGATTATGCATTCGGTTTTTGAAAACAAAGAAATCAATATCTCGCATAAAACAAAACAAAAGCACTAGGTTAAAAAAATAATAATAGTTATTAACAATAAATTAGGATCGGAAATTTAATTGCTAGGTGACGTCCATAAACTGAGTTACCAATTTTTGGCTGTTTTTGACCTCCCCCCTCCCCCTTTCAATATGAAACACTTTATATTTCTGAAATATCAAGTCGAAAATATTAAAATTCAATCAAGAACACTTGGATCTTGAAGCCAAAAAAAACGAGTTTTTTAGAAAATATTTGAAATTCCAAATCTGAATGAGGAATTTTCAAAAAAAAGTTCATTTTAAACCAAGAAAGATGACTCTTCTGCCATAAAAGATAAATTTTCTAACAAAAGATGAATTTTCAACCCGTCAAATTAAAAAAAAAATAAAATTTTTTGACTAAATTGTTGAATCCTTAATCAAATAGATGAATTTTCAATACAAAATTATAATTTGAAATCAAAAGTTAAATTTTCAACTAAAAAAGATATCTTTTAGACCAAAAATGGAATCGTCAATTTTTTCGTTTAAAAAATTAATTTTAGACGAAAAAAACGAGTATATTATAAAATAGTTGAATCGTTAAACAAATATATGAATTTGCAATCAAGAAAGATGAATCTTCAACCAAATAGTTGAATTTTTTACTTAAAAATATATTTTTTGAACCAACAATGGAATCGTCAAAACAAATTATAAATTAATTAAAATAAAAAGATTTTTCAACAAAATAGTTGAAGTCTCAAACAAATTGATAAATTCGATATTAAGGAAGATGAATCTTAAATTAAATAGTGGAATTTCCATTTAAAAAATATATTTTTGGAACCAAAAATAGAAGCGTCAAAGTTACAGATTAAAAAATTAATTTTCGAGAAAAAAAATATTTTTTAATAAAATAGTTAAATCCTCAACCAGTTACTTCAATTTAGAACGTATGAAAGATACATTTCCAACCAAGAATAGAATAGTGAAATTATCAGATAACAAATTAATTTTTAATCGAAAAAAACGAATTTTCAACAAAAAAGTTAAATTTTCAACCAAAAAGTTGAATTTTTCACCAAGAAGCACCAATTTTTAACAGAGTACGTCAATTTTCAACGAAATTGTTTATTTTAAAGTAAAAAGACAAATTATCTAGAAAACGTTTAATTTTCAACCCAAAAATATTATTTTTCAATAAAAAAGTTAATTTTCTATCAAATAGTTAAATTTACATAAAAATAAAAAAAATGTCATCATTTTGAACCAAATAGTTGGATTTTCAATAAAAAATCTGAATTTTCAAGTGAAAAGTTAATTTTAAATCTAATAGTTGAATTTTCTACCAAATTATTGATTTTTCAACAAAAATGATTATAACTTGAAAAAAGTTCAGTTCAACCAAAAAGACGAATTTGTAATAAAATAGTAGAATCCTCAACCAAAATTGATTAATTTTCAACCAAACATTTGCATTTTTAACCAAAAGGGCTGAATTTTCAACCAAGATTAATTTTCTACTTAAAAAGGCAAATTTTAACAAAATACATGAATTTTAAACTAAAAAAGATCAGCTTGCAATTAAAAATATCAATGTTCAACGAAAAATGGAAATTTACATTTTTAGTTAAAAAAATTAGTTCTCGAAAAAAAGAAATGAACACCAAATTTCAATGAAAGGGATGAATCTGATTTTGAAGGATAAATCTTTTAAAAAAATTGTAAAAAGAGTTCAATATTTAACCCAAAAGATGATTTTTGATTCAAGAAGATTAATTTCATAAAAATGTAATAGTTGAATTTGTAACTAAAGAAATGAATTTTTAACAAAGCAGTTCAACTTTCAACTAAGTAGCTGAATTTTTAATTGCATTTTCAACAAAATGATTAATTCTGAACCAAATATTAGAACTATTAACCAAACGAGATAAATTCCAAACCAAAAATATAATAGTAGGCTTCTTAACCAAAATCAGTTAAATTTTCTTATTGTATTCTATTAATTTAGTTCGCATTTAAGCGAAAAAATGAGAGAAAGGGGAAAAAGTGTAAGTTTCTTGAAAACAGGTAAAAATAATCAGTCAAATTAGGCGACATGTGCCTACAAAAAAGAGTTTCCTTTCCTCTCTCCTTTCCTCGCATTTCATTTTCTCGCCTCGTCTCGAATCTCGTCTCGAATCTTGTCTCGAATCTCGTCTCGAATCTCTTCTCGAGTCTCGACTCTTTTCGAATCTCGTCTCGAACCGAGAGGTTCTAGGTTCACTACGAAATCTGGAAATCTTGAAACGGAATGCGGCAATCTGTATTGAATTCTTATAGAGTCTGCATTGAGTTCTTATAAAATTCTGTAGACTCGGCTAAACTCGGCGGCTTTCGGATTCAGTTGGCTGTTCGTTCCACGCATAGGAGCTTATGTAGGAATGCTCCACACCACCCCACATCTGTCTACACTTAGCCAAAGATTTCCAAGATTTCTCACGAATTCTAGATTGCTGAGAGATTCTCGTCTCGAACCTCGTCTCGAACCTCGTCTCGAACTTAGTCTCGAACCTCGTCTCGAACCTCGCCTCGAACTTCGTCTCGAACCTCGCCTCGAACCTCGTCTCGAACCTCGCCTCGAGTCTCGTAAAAATTACGATGAACGGACACCCGACCGAAACTATAAGGGTTTCTGCTCGGGGCTACGAAACCCTCAAAATAATTCTCTAAAAAGGAGGAAAGAGGGGCAAAAAGATCCTTAAATTGGTAACGCAGTTTATGAACGACCCCTTAGATTTTCTGACTTTTTTTGGTCTTGATCATCCCATGAGAATAATGTGTGATTTAAAAAGCATTTTTAATTGAATTTTAGGATAATCAGGCATAGTTCTTAGAAAATGATTGGTTTTCAAATTTTCTTGTCGAAATTGAATAGATTGGATTTCTTTTAAATTTAAGTTTAAAGTGCCAAAAAATGGCTGAGTTTTTCCCCTAAAATCTGATAAAGATTGTATTAAAGATCAGACAGCATCGACAACATGTCAACTATTATAATACTAAACTATTGACCGTTTTCTCTTCTATCTTTTAGCGCAACTATCGCTAATTGGCAGTTAAATTCCTTCAGTTTGTTCGCTCATAAAACAAAATTTAGCATTTCATTTGACTACTTACAATTTACAGAAACTTACAACTAAATCTATCAGTACAAGTTTGCAGACAAACAAAATAAAAATTTCAAACAAATCATTAGAAAGGAACAAAAAATGTTTGTGGTTTGGCATTAGAAAGAAGTAAAAATAAATGTTTCAAATAAAATTATCCACTTTTTTCTAATGCTAAATCATCACTGTAAAACAATTACGTAAAATAGTTTAAAAAATGGAAATTCTTTACATAGAACATTTGAAAAATATATAAGTTTATTTTTTTCAATTGGCACAGTTCTAACTTGTAAATTCCATTTGTTATAAATTAAAAAAAACGATATAAAAAAGTAAGAGCCATAAGTTTCTAGAAATTATTTTCAGTCTACATTTAAAAAGACTAATTTTAGTTAAAATTTTCTTCTGCAAACTTGAATCTCACACACGTTCACTCACGAAACTACAATTCGTCATTCTATTCTACTCGTTTTTATCACTCTGACATTTTTCCGCATATTTTAACCAAAATTCGGAAAATTGAGCTAAACTCTGAAGTTTATGACCTCCATTTCAAAGTTTTTCCCCCTATTTTTCATCCGGGGTGGGGCATTGTTGTCGTCATCGCTGTCGATGTTTTCATCCTCCTCAGGAAAATCTTCAAGTCGATCATGATAGTCGTCAATCTAGAAAAAGAGCCAGAATTATTTTCGGAAAATGGAAAATTTTGTACGCAACAATGAATGACACAGTTTGCAGATTAGGGTGGTCCAAAAATGCATTGGAAATTTTTTTCTCGAATTTTTATGCCTATGGGCCGGACATTTGATCGAATTCACACATACAAAAAGAAAAAAAAAGAAGATATTTAGAGGTGGCTCAAGCCCCATGAAGTTTAACACGTATTTCCCATAAGAAAAACAGACGTTTTTGTAAATTTAATGCAGAATCGTCAATAACTAAATAGTAAAAAAACTAAAGATTTCAGAAAAAGTAACTTTTTAGCATTACTCTAAAAAAAGATAGTTATAAACTATGAGAAATTGTTTAAATAAGCATGTTTCTTAACTTGCATTAATTATTGCCTGATTGAGCGGAAAGTGGACAAAAAGTGATAAATTGCAGAAAAAACCCGCAACTATCTGGCATTATTATAGATGAAGATAGTTATAAACAACAATAGTTTGTTTAAACAATTATTTTTGCTAAATTTAATTGATTATTAAGTCACTCCAAGTGAAAAATAGACAAACAGTTAAAAATCCCAGAAAAATAGCAACTTTTTACCATTAGGCAAAGAGAATATTATATCCAATAATAATACATTTCTTGAACAATTATGTTTTTAACAATAATTATTACCTCACTCTAATTAAAAATTGGACAAAAATTGGACAATTTAGGAAAAAACCGCGACTTTCTTACTCTATTCTAAGAGAAAATTGCTCAAAACAATAATAAATTGTTTAAACCATTTATGTAAACATCTAATTGTCAGCATGAAGTAGTCTTTTATGTATTAAAAAAAATTTGTCAAAAAAAAAAATCATAATTAGCGACAAGAACTCGCAAAACCCATTTTTGCACTTATGGGGTTTTTGTTGGGACCATATAAAACAGCCTTATGGGGGTAATATTTAAATAGTAATATTTCATTCGTATTCTATAGTTAATTGTGAAGAAAAATGTTGAGATTCAACTCGATTCACCTAATATTGACAATTCTGAATAAAATTTACAAAAATGTATTTTTTTTATGGGAAATACGGCTTGAGCCACCTCTAAATATAATTTAAAAAATGGCTTAATTTGTTTGTGGGTTCAAACAAATTTCTGGGCAATATACATGAAAATTCGAAAAAATTTGTTGGACTACCCTATTTCAAATTCAATGAAAATGATACTGATTTGATTAATAAAAATATGTAACTTTCATAATTCTTCTTCCGAAAAATGTTTTTGGCGAGTATGACTGAATATGAGATATAGAATTCCAATTTTTGCACTAATAGCATGATTTCGATTCAGCCCTTTACCATGATAAAGTAAAGCCTTAACATGCTGTTATGGATCATGAAATTTTTATTTTTGCATGCCCAATTTGTTTTTATCCAAATTTTTTATTGTCTGACTATGAAAGGGATTATCCACTTATCGAGAAAACAAAAAAATTATTATATAGAATAAAAATAGATCTTCAATAATAGTAAATTGTCAATAATTTTTTCCCTTTTGTGGGCAGTGTCTGAATATAAATGGAATTATCTACTTGTTAAGTTTTCGCTTTGCGTTTAGTATTATAAAAAAAATTCTACTTCAATGTAGAATGCCTTCTTTGTCAAAAGTTTTTAATGGATTAAATTGACTTTGTGGCTGAATATGTAAGGAAATATCTACTTTATTTTTAAAAGATCACGTATTTTCAGATTAAACATCTTATTTTTATTCCTTTCTCAGCAAAATTTATTATTTTCAATAGTATTTTGTCTGACTATAAAGGAAATTATCCACTTGCCCTGGTTCCACGCTGGTGAGTTTTGCCAATTTTTAAAACTATTTTTAGTTTACAGAATATTTGTCTATTATGTGGGATGTTTGTTAGAAAAGTTCCTGATATTCTCGAGAAAAAAAAAACATAATTTAATTTTTTTGTTTACAAAACAATGGAAATTTTGAAAAAATTTATAAAGGAAGGCCTCTGAAGTGAATTTGCGTCTGACTATGTAGGAAATCATCTACTTTCTCAGATTTTACGCTATTTAGTTAAATATGGCCGTAGGTTAGGAAAACCTAAAAATGAAGTAATTTAAAATTCTTTTATTCTGTTTATAAAATATTGTATGTTAAAAATGTTCCAAGATTAAGATTCTGGACTTTGAATATTAATGGTCAGAGAAAATTAAAAATTGGATTGGTCCGTAATTTATTTGTCTCGTAATTCTATTTTCATTTTCCTTTTTGTTTGAAAATTCAACTATTTTTTTGAAAATTTGTCTTTTTGGGTTGAAAATCCAACGATTTTGTTGAAAAATGTAACTATTTTTTTTTAAATTCGTCTCTTTGATTTAAAAATTTACTTTTTTTGTAGAAATTTTATCTTTTCATTTGGTACAGATGCAACTGTTTGTTTGAGGATGCAACGATTTTGTTGAAAATCCAATTGTATTACAGAAAATTCATTTATGGGTTAAAAGTTCAACCATTTGTACTAAAATTTTTTTCTTTCTTGACTTAAAAACCATTTTTTGTTGAAAAATAAACTTTTGGTTAGAAAATACATCATTTTAGTAGAAAATTTATATATTTTGTTGAAATTTCAACTGATTGTTTGAAAATTAATGTATTTTGTTGAAAATTCGTCTATTTTTGTAGCATATTTGTCTTCTAGGTTGAAAAATCGTCTTTTTGATTTTAAAATGATTATATTTATTTTTGGTAAAAATTTCATTTTTTTGGTCGAAATGTCAAATATTGTTTTTAAATTAAGCTTTGTAGGTTGAAAATTCAACTATGTGGTTGAAGAGTCAAGCATTTTGTTGGAGATTCATATTTTCGAGATGAAAATTCAACTGATTTACAGAAAATTCGTCTTTTGGCTCGAAAGTCCAACAATTTAGACGCACGAAGCATTTTTTTCTTTTTGAGAATTAGACTATGTTATTGAAAAGTATTTTTTTCTAACTGATACTTTAATTTTTTCATTTTTATTTAAAAATGTGTCTTTTTAGTTGAAAATTCAACTATCAGTTTGAAAATTGATGTATTTTGTTAAAAAATCGTCTTTTTTCTGAGAAAGTTAGTCTTTTTGTTGAAAATTCAACTTTTGGGCCTAAAATATTTTATTTTTGATCCATTTAATTTGAAATTATGTAATTAAAAAAAGAACGATTTTTCATATTTAGCAATATTTGAAATGATTTAAAGTTAAACTAATTCAACTTGAAAGGATTTATATACAGAAATAGGTTTGAATTTAAAAATTGTAATTTTAATAGACAGAAGAAATTTTGGTATTTGAAATTCGTCTTTGTGGGTAGAAAATTAAAGTATTTGGATAAAAATTTAACTATTTCGTTTAAAATTCAAGTATTTTGTTAAAAAGTCCACTTTTTTGGTGAAACATTAGTTTTGTTTTGTTGAACATTCGTCTATAAGAACAGAAAATTCGTCCTTTTGGATTGAAAATTCATCTTTTTATGTTGAAAATGTAACTTTTTTTGATGAATTTTATTCTTTTTTGTTTGAAAATTCGACGGTTTGGTTGAAAATTCAACTGTTTTGTTGAAAATTTGTCTTTTTTTTATTAATAATACATCTTTCATGTTAGAAAAGTTATCTTTTTTGTTTGAAATAAATTAATTTAAATTTTTTAAATTTTAATCTGCAATTGTTTTATTACGTGTATAAAAGATCCTATGTTAAAAATATTACAAAATCAGGACAATGTCAGGTAATTTTTAAAATTAAGTATTGCGGCCCCCCGTTTTGACATTCTTTTAAACTATATTTTAGTTTACAGAATCTTTTTTAGAGAAATTTTTGAAAAAAGTTCATGATATTCCTGAGATCATAACACTGTAAACATTGTTTGTTTAAATAAACAATAAATATTTTGAAAATTTTAAATGAAAGGCCCCTCTAGCAAATTTGTGTCGGGCTATGTAATGTAATATCTACTTTATTTTTCAATGATCGTTCCTTCGCAAAATTGGCTACTGTAATATTATGCCTGGCTATTAATGGAATTATCTACTTGTCAAGGTTTTCAATTTCATATTTATAATTGGACAAAAACCTCACTTTTTTAAGAACATTACAAAGAATTATTATTATTATTATTATTATTATTGATTGCTTTCCGAACTAAAACAGATGTAATATTTGGTCTGTCTTTGGCAGACATTATCTACTTGTATACGTTGAATTTGAAGTTAAAAGGCATACTTTGAAGAGTGAATTAATGAAAGGAGTATTTTTTAATTAGTTTAAAAAAGAAATTGATAGATTGATCTAAATTTACACATGGAAATTTTACATTTTGTGAAATTGCGAATGTGAGAAATTGTAGTTGTTAAAGAAGTAACAGTCTGAAGAATATGATATGGTTTTCGAAAATCAGAATGACATGATTTGAATCGATATTTGTATTCAAAACAGAATACCTAATCTTTAGAATCTAACTAACCTAGAAAACATCTAAAATTTGCATTCTCAAAAAGACTACGACGACTCACATGTACTAAGTAGAAACCGACGTTACCACAGGGGTTGCTTACCTACATCTGCAGATCACATTTTATTGTAATTATTTAACATAATTGCAATTTAATGATTTAGTTGAAAATTATAAAATTTGGATCAAAATACCAAATAAGCATTGAAAAATACAAAATATTGAAGAAATCGAATTATTCAATTGAATTAAAATTGAATTACAAATAAATTAGTATTGATCCGGATTTTTTTGAGTTCGAAGATATATTTGATAAAATCGATTAAAAAAAAGATATATTGAACTTTCCCCATGCTGATACAATTTTTTGCATCAGCTTTATTTTTAAATTTGCAGTTCAGACAAATTCATCATCTAATATTTACACACATTCTAGACATTACAAAGGAAAGCACAAAGTAATAAAAAGTAAACAGTGCCTTTGTGTTAAAAAGCCATATAGTGGATACTCTTTTATATTTTTGCCTGAAATTTATATATTTAAACAAGCAAGAAATAAAAAAAAGTTTTATCATTGCAAGTTAAATAACTTGAAAGTAGAATATATATTTACAGGATGGCCACTCAACCGGGAAACCCGGGAAATCCCATAGAATTTTTTGAGACCGGGAAAACCAGAAAATGAAAGTAAATTTCTTTTTTGATCATAAATTTTACAAATTTTTAGAAGAAAAATCTGTTCAATCATTTAGAGTATCGCAAATTTCATATTTCGTGATATAATGCAATTTAAAAAAAGCTCGATTTCAACTTTTTTTTGAATTTTAAGTTTAATCGTTAACTTTTTCACTTACAAAATCATTCAGTTTACCATGTGTAATTCTAATATATTTTACTTTAAAAATATCCATTTAGGTCTTCATTGTTAAGCGCACATTTTCAATTTGAAGAATGTTGGAATTAAGTTTCGAAAACTTTTAAACAATTACAAATTACAAAAATTTGAATTTGAAATTTTTTGATAAGAACGATTGAAGCTGATCCACTGTAAATTAATCAATGATTTTTAAAAGTAAACTATAGTTCGAGTATTAAAAAGTAAAAAATAATTGATTGAATTTCAAAGTTCTAATTTTAAAAGAAAGGGTAGAAATTTTGGTAGTTAATTTTTTCCGAAATGGAAGAGTAACTTTTTTCACATTTTTATTGAGTTAAAGACAAGCAAATTAAGGATTTTCAACATTATTATTGGATTTGAAACGAGGAAATTATAGTTTTTAATATTTGTTGAATTGGCAGAGGGAAATTATATATTTTTGAAATTTTTATCAAAATTGAAAGGAGAAAATTTCGGTGTTCAATATTTTATGAATTGAAAGAAGGATCAATTTTATCTTAAATATTTATATTGAGTTAGAGTTAGGGATGAAATTTGGGTTATTTTTGTGAATTGAAAGAGCTCCTTTTTTTCTTTTTATCATTTTTATTGAGTTTAAACGGATGAATTTTTTTTCTGAATTGGAAGAGGTCATTTTTTCCTTCTTAGCATTTTTATTGAGCTTAAGAGAAGAATTTCTTTCAACTTTTTTTCTGAATTTGGAAAAGGAAACTTGTTTATTTTAACATTTTTACTGTTTTGTTGGAGGGAGGAAATTTTGGTTTTCATTTTTTTCTGAATTGGAAGAGGGAATTGTTTCTTTCCAAATTTTTATAGAGTTGGAAGTGACGAAAATTTCATAACATTTTATAAGGGAGAAATTTTCATTAAATTTTTTTTTTTTCAAATTGGAGTAGTCTAATTTTTTTTTTAAATTTTTTTTATTGTTTTGCAAGGGAAGAAATTGAGGTTTCAATTTTTTTCTGAATTGGAAAAGGGAAATTTTTTTTTGTTTTTTTTTGTTTTTTATCAAGTTACAAGGAAGAAAATTATGCTTTTCAGTTTTTATGATTTGGAAAAGGAACTTTTTTATGATTTGGAAAAGGAACTTTTTGACGATTTGGAAAAGAAACTTCTTTATGATTTGGAAAAGGAACTTTTTTTATGATTTGGAAGAGGAACTTTTTTTATGATTAGGAAAAGGAACTTTTTTATGATTTGGAAAAGGAATTTTTTTTATGATTCGGAAGAGGAACTTTTTTATGATTTGGAAAAGGAACTTTTTTTATGATTCGGAAAAGGAACTTTTTTATTAAGATTTTTATTCAGTTGGAAGGACAGAAATTTTTGTTTTTAATTTTTTCTGAATTGGAAGGAGAATGATTTTTTATTTTAAACATTTTTATTAAGTTAGAAGGGAGGAAATTTTTGTTTTCAATTTTTTCTGAATTGAGGAGGCCCTTTTTTCGTTTTATCATTTTTATTGAGTTGGAAGGGATAACATTTTTTTTCTGAATTGAAAGAGGCCATTTTTTCTTTATAACATTTTTATTGAATCAAAGGAAAAATTGTTTTATTTTTAATTTTTTTCTGAATTGGTAGAGGCCACTTTTTCTTTTTAGCATTTTTATTGAGTTGAAGGGAGAACATTTTATTTTGAACATTTTTTCTGAATTGGAGAAACTTAATTCTTAATTTTTCAAATTTTTATTAAAATGGAAGAGAGGAAATTTCGGTTTTTATTTTTTTCTGAATAGAAAAAGGGGCACTTTTTGTATTTAAGTAACTTATCGAGTTGGAAGGGAAAGCATTTAAAAAAAATTATCTGAATTGAATGGAGGATAATATTATTAACAGTTTTATTGAGTTGAAATTGGAAGAGGAAAATTTCTTATTTTTAGGATTTTCATCGTGTTGGAAGGGAAGAAATTTTTGTTTTCCTTTTATTCTAAATTGAAAGAGAGAAATTTTTTATTTTTAAGATTTTCATTGAGTTGTGGAAGGGAGGAAATATGATTTTTTAATCTCTTTGGAATTGGAAGAAAAATTTTTGTATTGAAAAAATTTTTTAGGTTGGGAGGGATGAAATTTTGGTTATTCATTATTTTCTAAATTGTAAGACGCCAATTTTCTTTTTAGCATTTTTGTTGAGTTTTTTTTTGTTTCAAGACTTTTTTCAAGTTGAAAGGGAGGAAATTTTGGTTTTCATTTTTTCTGAATTGGAAGAGGAACATTTTTTCATTTTTAAGATTTTTATCGAATGGGAGGAAGAAAATTTTGGTAATTTATTTTTTTTTTCTGAATTGGAAGAGGAACATTTTTCATTTTCAAGAATTTTATTGAGTTGAAAGGGAAGAAATTTTCGTTTTCAATTTTTTCTGAATTGAAAGGAGGATAATTTTATATTTTGAATATTTTTATTGAGTTGGAAGGGAAAAAATTTTGGTTTGCACTTTTTTTTCGATGTTTGAAATGAGAAAAGTTTATTTTTTAATTCTCATTGAATGGTTAGAGGGAAATTAAACATTTTAAAGATTTTTTTAAAGTTGGAAGAGAGGAAATATGGTTTTTAAATTTTTTTAGGATCGGAAAAAGACTTTTTTTATTGAGAACATTTTTTGGGTTGGGAGGGATGAAATTTTGGTTATTTATTATTTTCTGAATTGTAAGACGCCAATTTTCTTTTTAGCATTTTTATTGAGTTTTTTTTTGTTTTAAGATTTTTTTCAAGTTGAAAGGGAGGAAATTTTGGTTTTCTTTTTTTCTGAATTGGAAGAGGAACATTTTTTAATTTTTAAGATTTTTATTGAGTTGGAAGGAAAGAAATTTTTGTTTTGAATATTTTCTGAATTGAAAGGAGGATAATTTTTTATTTTAAACATTTTTTTATTGAGTTGGAAGGGAAGAAATTTTGGTTTGCACTTTCTTTTTTGAAGTTTGAAACGAGAAAAGTTTACTTTTTAATTCTCATTGAATCGTTAGAGGGACATTTTAAATTTTTAACATTTTTTTCAAGTTGGAAGGAAGGAAATTTTGGTTTTCTTTTTTTTTGAATTGGAAGAGGAACATTTTTTTGATTTTTAAGATTTTTATCGAGTTGGAGAAGGGAAATTTTGGTAATTCATTTTTTTTCTTAATTGGAAGAGGAACATTTTTGATTTTCAAGAATTTTATTGAGTTGGAAGGGAAGAAATTTTTTTTTTCATTTTTTCTGAATTGGAAGAGGAACATTCTTTCATTTTCATGATTTTTATCGAGTTAGAAGGGAGGAAATTTTGGTAATTCATTTTTTTCTGAATTGGAAGAGCAACATTTTTATTTTCGTGAATTTTATTGAGATGGAAGGGAAGAAATTTTTGTTTTCATTTTTTCTGAATTGGAAGAGGAACATTTTTTCATTTTTATGATTTTTATCGAGTTGGAAGGGAGGACATTTTGGTAATTCATTTTTTTTTCTGGATTGGAAGAGGAACATTTTTATTTTGGAGAATTTTATTGAGTTGGAAGGGAATACATTTTTGTTTTCATTTTTTCTGAATTGGAAGAGGAACATTTTTTCATTTTAAAGAGATTTTTTCCTCCGTAAAAACGACCACTCTGCTTTAATAATATTTTAATAAAAATTAAAAATTAAATTTGTTCAATAATTTAAGAGTTATACTCACATCGATATCACCAATCATTTCTTTCGTAGATACAGTTGTGTCAATTCGACGAATACTTCCCTGGTGAATATCGACGTCAAGTTTTATGCATTGGAACCTCCTGAGCAAAAAGACGATAGGAATTGGGGCAATTCCTATGAGAATAATTCCCACTGCGATTGCAAGTACCCAGTCCGGATAAATGGTAAGTTCCGTTTTTCCCTGAAATTGATTCATCATAACTGTAATTTTTCATCATAATCCTAAAAAAACATTCAGAATGTTAAATTTTTTAATTGAATAATTAATTAATCAATTTCATAATTGAATAATCTAAAATCGTCAAGCTTTAAACCATTTTAAACCTTTCAATTTCAAACGTTTTTATTTATTCCATATAAATCGCGTCAAATGCGCAGAAAGTATACATAACAAATTTTTTAAGTGAAAAAAGGCTTGAAAAATTGTGAAAAGTTTTTAACTTACTAGAAAAAAACATGAGCGCTGAGCGCGCTATCATTATCTTTTTACCCCTATGCAATTTTTAAATCAAAATATAAAATTGATATTAAAAGATTGTTGTCTTTCATACTAACTATTATTTATAATAATAGAAAAGAAAAGCAAAGACAAAATTTTTTATAATTGATGAAAATTGATACCTGAACTTCGAAACAAAATTATTCAAAATTGTAAATTTTATTTCTGAACTCTAATGATTTTTATTATTTTTTCGAAATAACCGAAAAGTATCGCTTAAAAGTTGTAAATATTTTTTCAAATCTAATGATTTTTTATAAAAATACCTGATTTTGATGAAAAAACACAAAAATAATCCTTCTTTTTCAAATCCTCGACTTATCGTGAAAAATGTTAGCATAACCTGAAATTGTTTCAAAATTGATGACAGGCACGAGTATAATCTGAATTTGTTAAAAAAATTTAATCTTCTTTGAATATAATTTTTTTCACGAAAAATACCCATTTCCGATGTATAACATTAACATAACCTAAAATTGTTCAAAATTCTGAATCTTCTTTAAAATCTAATCATTGTTTAATAAAAATTTCAATTTCTGACAAAAACAACTATCACATATAGAAATTGTTTAAGATTATAAAATCTATTATTTTAAAAAACATTAACATAATAGAAAAACGAAAGTTGTTCAAAAATGTTGTATCTTTGAAATCTAATAATTTTTTATTAAAAATATCTGAAGTTGTTGAAAATAGTGAACTTTCTTGGTGATTTTTCTTAAAAACGCCAATTTCCGGTGAATACGCTAATACAACCTGAACATTAAAATTCATATTTGAAAACACTAATTACTAATTAAAATTTACTATTTTAAATTTTAGTCTAATTATTATTAATACTAATTATTAATAGATTACTCCTAAAAAATTTAAAAATTTCAAATTGATATATAACAGCTTCTACAAAGCCACTCAAGTTTTCAACAAGTTTTTTAGATAACATAATTCTTTTTGTAAATAATTAGGCTTTTCAATCGGAACAATATTGAATTTAAATATATTTTGGGGCTGGTATTTTGGACCTTGTATACTGGAACTTGGATTTAAGCAGTTCGGATTAACGCCATTTCAAGAATTGATGCTGCTGCGGTTTCGCGATGCGAGGAGAGCGGGAGGAACTGCTTAGTCAAGCGTGACAAACGGTTCGAAGGCCGAACTCTCCACGCGTTGGTTGGAAATAGGACCAAGGTCAATAAAAGCCATAGAAATCTGTATTATCATCGGAGAAGGTAACGAATCAAGAAGAGAAATCCACATATAAAATTGGAATCTACAATATCGACCAAAGTTATATTCTCCTATACAGAAAATATTTTAACGTCATTTCAGACAAGATGGAGAATAAGCCCCGCGTGCAAGGATAAGGCTGCATACTCTGAGAGGTCGCCCGGTATCCCAGAGTCACCGTTTAAGACACCTCATCCAGGTGCCATTCAACTTTCGGCACAGTTGTTACGCCTTCGCTTAGGGTTCATTCCTTCGGGACCATCCTTAGACAATTGTCCGCGACTGCTTTTTAATAATTGTAACCATATTCTGCAGAAACCCTTGATACAGGGATCCTCTATCCGCAACCCGAGGGCGCGTTCGGTGATAACTAGAAAACATGAATTATTTGTCTACCTTATTGGAACAATATAAGAAGGCCACATTTGTTAATCTTGTAAAAAGGCTACTTCGCCTTCACAAGCATAACATGTTTACAAGTTACTACTGCAAGATGGGAAAACAAGACTAATTTACACGCTTGATTTATTTTATATGACTATTCACATTAAAATAATTCACAACCACCTTGTGAATTTAACCATATTTGTACTCATTATAGTTAATTTTAATTCAAACCTTCTTATCAGTTAGGCCAGATGAGAAGGATTATTTGTAAATAATATTTTTCTAATTTACAAAATAGAGATTTTAAAATAAAAAATTCAGAATCTATGGCGTTTGGTGATTCCATGTATCTAAAAATTTTCTTAAAAAGCTAAAAATTATGATAAATATAATGTATCTCGTAAAGAGAATGAGATATATGAATACGTGAGATACGTTGGATTTTATGTAGGCTCATATCTCGCTGTTGATATTTGGTGAAAAAGATTCTCCAACTTTCTTGCGTTTTTTGAAAGACCTTAAAAGGTGGGAAACGATCCCGTCTAACCTGAACCAATTTTCACTGAAAAGAGCTTCCACATGTCTGTTTCTTTCTGATTCAGTTTAGGGGATACCTCCAGAGTATTTTAAGTATAAAATAAAAAAATTGTTTGAGCCCTTTAAAAAAAATGTTCAATTTTTCCTAATTTTTGAATTCGTATCTTTTCATTAAAATCGATGAAAAGTGAAATTATCTCCGTTCAATTTCGTTAATTTTTTATGTTGAATAGACCGTGTCTACGCATCTCAGCATTTCCATACGAATTTTCGTTATGAATAACGAGAACTGGAAAAGGAGGCTATTCGTCATCTGTACAGAGTGTGCAAAGAGAGCAATAGAATTTAACTTTGAGGATTATATACATTTGTGAATATGACGAATAACAGGAGATTCGTGTATGTTTGCCCGACTAGCTCGTTTAGTAAGTAAGCCAAAGACCGGGCACCGAGTTACATCTCTGTCGCGTGTAACTTGTTACAACGAAACTTATAATCAACGTTAGTCGTCAAGTTAGTGAGACGCTTTGTAAAAAACTGTTGAATCTGAAGATTTCAGAACCTTGCATCAATAAATACTGTTTTTTTTTGTTGCTTAAAATTGAGTGACTTCAGTGAACTGTTACCTCATCACAATTCCCTTAGTTATGAAACTTTTTTAAAAGAAACGATTGAGACTTTTTTGCATACTCGATATAATAAACTGACGAAAAATGAAACGAATGAGCAATTCCATTCGATTTATATTGTCACGTGACGTTTAGAAAAACCCTCCCCCCTCAGGCGTGACAAATCGTGACGCCCCCCCCCCTCCATCGTCACGCGATTTATTGACAACCCCTCAGGAAATGAAACTAGTGTAACCGCAAATGAGAAAATTTTTTTCGTATAGTAATGGTTACAATTCTTCCCGAATGCGGCGCTGGTGTTCCACGTGTAGGAATGACCGCCATTCATTGTAACTTGTTGTCATGCCAATATGTCAACGTAGTCGGCGGCCATTTCTGCATGCGCAACCCTAACGTCGTACTCGGGAAGAATTCAAACTTTAATTTATAAACTTAGAATTTATTCTTTAATATTGCAAAAATTTATAAAGGTAAATATCGCCTTAAATAATAGTGACAGTTACTTTTTATATGATATTAAATCAAGGAATAATTATTGTGATGAATTGAAAAATTTGAAGATCGGTGGAATCACGTTTTAAAAGAAATTTAAGTGAATGTGATAATTAATAAAAATGACTGTACAGCCGGGAAAGAACATACCGATCAGCTAGATTCTAGAACAACGATGTCATATAGAGGGTGAACAAGGTGTGCAGATGTGCGCAGATTCCTAACAATGAAGAGTGAAATATGGTTCTTGAAGAAACCTTCCCATCCACATCCTCCTTTTGGAATTTTCATTTTGCATAAATATAAAAAAAAAACTGAAGGAGAAATGTAAAAATTGTTACAAGTAAACCTTCCTCAAGCAATGAAGAATATTGGTTAATCTGCAAAGAATATTGGGAGAACACTGGATATGAAGGATTTTTTCATGAACCTCATAAACTCTGGTTTTAAATGGTAATGCAGAAAAATGAAAATTATGAAGAATGGCAATTCAAAAAAATAAATATCCAATGGTCACTCAGATAATACAAACTTAAATTAAATAGTAAGATGCAAAAATATAAAATGGTTCAAACATTATTATCATTATGTTGGCCAACCTTCCACCCACAGGTACTCATGAGCTGGTACTTCGCTACTAAACACGGTCGCGAAACGCGGCCAGTGCTTAGTAGATTCGCTTGTGTCAGTCGTTGCTTTGGAACTCTATATTCTGCTTGCGCATTCGTCATAATTCGCGAGCATATACACTGGGGAAGCCATCTGTAGGGATCCGACAATCACGCTGGAGAGCCCTATAAGGATCCAACATTCATTCTAGAGAGCCCGTTTATAGGGATCCAATATTCATCCTAGATCGCCCATTCATAGGGATCGAACATTCATCCTGGAAAGCCCGCTTATAGGGATCGAACATTCGTACTGGAGAGCCCGTTTATAGGGATCCAAACATCAATCCTGGAGAGACAAATAGAACTTCACACACGCATACGGACATATTCATACAAAAAGAGGTCCAAATTTAAAAGTCAAAACTTAAAAATGTGATTATTACAGTCATCTGCCGTGCACGCGGGATGGCCATAGAAGAAGATTTCAGCCGCTATCATTGTTCACGCGCAGAAAACTCCGGACAATGCGTCACGTGTTCAGCAATACTACCTTCTGAACTAGATGTAGCGAATTTCGAGCTCCAGGCTCTTCCAAAATTTGTACGCACCTCGCATGAACGTTCCCAGTGTAGGAGATTACGACCGGATGGATGTTGAACTTCTTTACTCTCCACACGGTCAGGATCTCCTGCTTCAGCTCCGAATATTTCTTCATCTTCTCAGTGTATCGGAGCCCAATGTTATTGTTTAGGGTAACTTTTATGTCTATTATTCTTACATGTTGAGCACGTTTATCCAACCATATGACATCTGTACGATTGTGTCCGACCAGGTGGTCATTCAGAATAGTTCTGTCCCAGTAAAGGAGATGGTGTTGGCAATGACGAATCCTTCTGTCTCCAGAAAGAGTTCTTCCCGCCTTAACCACAGGTTTGAAGCATCATTATCCACACAAGGAAGATCTAACGTTTAGGGGTGTTGCTTGTTCAGCTGTTTACCCCGCCAATGAGCAGCTAGCTGTTCGGCTTTGAGATGTATACAGGTTAACTCTACAGATACAGTCGTAAAGTAAAATGTCTCTCCTGTTTTGGAAATATTCACGCAATTGCGTAACCTGAGAGTCACACAATCGACGAACATCCATGATCCCTCTGCCCCCAAGCTTGCGTGACAGAACTGTTCTCTCTACAGATGTCCTCTCATGGTGCATTCGGTGTTCAGAAATTTTCACGCGGATGATTCAGTCAAGCCTCTCGAGGTCAGTCATGGACCAGGAGACCAAACAAAAGGAATATGTTAGGAGAGGAATGGCATAGGTATTAAATACCTTTGTGATGTTCTTCACACTGAGGCCGGACCCCAAAATCAGACTAAGGCGACTCGAAAAAGCAGTCTTAAGCACCTTTTAAATTGCAGAGTGGGGCGGAACCCTCGCCTGCAATATGCCAAGGTACCTGTACGAATCGTCATCAGTCATCGACTCAATTAGAGAGCGGTCTTCCAGCATCAGTGTAGTATTTACCTCTCCACGGGACAAATGCAGCTTTCTGTAGTTCTGTAGTTGTCAAGTGATCTGGGTTCTCCAAGATGTTTTGAAGAGCTCCAGCAAGGATGGGGTGCAGAGCCTTTAGGTATTTATACCAGAAGCTGTACACCCCATCCACACCCGGCGCTTTCCAGTTCTTAGCCCTATTTAGGGTGCGAGTTACGTCGGAGGCTGAGATGGATAGGTTATTCATCCCAGGAAACTGTGCGCCGCAGATCAATATTAGAAAATTTTAAGACTTACGAATGGAAGAATTTGTGTATTTGCGCCCCTTGCGGTGTGCGCCCAGGGCGAAGTCACCGCCCTCATTAAGGCTCTGCTCATGTGCCTCCGGAATAAAAGATCCTAGAAGATGAATGAATATTCAACGGAGAAGACAACATTTTGTGACCTGAAGGAACTTTCAACCGTAATTGACCGATATTCGAAAACTTTCGATTCGATCATGCGTATCCGTCTGAAGAGTACATCCTCATATTTACGGAAACGTACAATTTTAATAATTTGCGATTATTGAAAAAAAGAATAAATACATTTTTCATAAATTATTTACTGAATTAATTAATTTGAGTCAATACATTTTTAGCATGGAAACCAACCCTTGTTTGTTATCTAACGTCGGTAAATGTCTGTAACAGGAACCTGTGCCCAAAAAGAGTATCAGACTCTCCACGAGTGGATTCCAGCAGACTTAAAAGTCCCCAGAAAGAACTGTATAATACGACCTATATAAATTCGAAATATTCCTCCACAGGTTTTTTTCGTAATGCACCATAAAAAGTTGATCTTCTAGCTTCTAGAAACTTTACGAATTCTTAAAGTCTCTAGATGAGTACCTAATTCGTTCAAGTACCATCGGCTCTCCTATTCCTCAAATCTGATTATCCGACTCGGTAAATCCGTTATCGTTTATGAATGCGAATGTCTTCATGCGGTAGGTCACGTTGCAATAAAGTAGTACTCGTAAACGTCCTATGGACTCCCGAGTGCATGTAAGTCCTGGATCTCGCTGAAGTAAATACCTTTTTTACAAAGGGCATTGCCCTCTGTGGCGAATCCTCGATCTTCACATGGAGAGCTTTCTCAATCGTCGGAATCATACGGATCATGCTACTAATGAGAATGCCTTCAGGATACGGCACATTGCGCTGGCAATCGCGTCGCCACCATCGCAGCCTCATTATTTTATTATTCACTCTCGGTACGGCCATGGAGTGCAGCTATTTATATAAAACCAGATCCTGGCACAATAACAACTTTCTACTCCTACACGGGGAATGGTACGGTTCCCATTGCCCGTGTGTCGACTCAACTTGACTCGACTTGACTTAACTCGATCCTCCTACACACGTGCATCGTGCACGTGACATATGTGCAGGATATTGTGTATCGTATGTTGTGTGTACACCGTACAGCGGCCCCGAATGTTTTCCTCTTTCAATCTTGCTCGTGTGCAATGTTAATAAGCATCAACTCGGTACCTTTATACAATACTCTCCTATCTGAGGTTAGCAATCTCAACTCACCAATCTCTTTCTCGTTGGCTCCTAGCAACGCTACGCGTACGCGGCGCTAGAGGCCAAAAGATAACGAGAATGGTGACTTTAGACTGCTAACCCCAGATAAGAGAAGCATGGAGGTAATGAACTGAGCTGCAGGTAACGCGGCCTTCGATAGCGCTATCGCCATTGTTATTGAGTTTGTTCCATCCAAGTCAAAATGATATGCAAAATGATAATTTCCAATGGTAATTCGGATTACCAAAAATTAGTGCAGTTTCAATTCGCATAAATAAAAATAAAGTAAAATTATAATTTAGAAAAGTAGAATTCAGGAGCAGACTGTTATTCGGTGAAATGAATCTCGGTAAAAACAAAACATTTACAAAAGTGAAATTTGGGAGATATTTATGCCCATCAAAGAAAAAATAATCTATAGAAACATAAAATTAAGTTATTTTATATCTCGATTTTCATTAAAACTGCCACATTAAAAATTACAACTACATTCACATCTTTCTACGACCCTACGTCGATGTTATTTTTCTCCCCATTGTGCAACGCGTTGACACACTTTTGGATTAATAAATTATAATTTGGGATTTGGTGTGAGGTTGTTTGAAGTTTGAAGAACTATATCCGCGTTTGTCGAATATAAATTATTAGTTAATTGATCGATATATAAATAAAATACTTTTTTTCTTTTTAAATACACATGCAAGTGTAGCAAAAGTCTGACTTTACCCGACCCCAAACTCTTTAATATTTTTAAGGTTCAGCTTAGATAAGACTTATTAATAACGATCATCGTAAAATTTACATACGCAACATGAAACAACATTGTTAACTCTAAAAGAGGCTCTTCAATAATTCTGACATTTATAGTGAAGCCCGTGGCCACCCACTTGGTTCTCACTTGAATTTCTCATCATCCCCAGGCTTTTCCGTCAGCAGAAAAAATACGTTAAAGGTGAATAATCTTATCGATTTCTTGAAAGGGAAAAGAGGATGGCATAAGTTAAAAATGAATTTGAATTTTGAGTCAAATATTCGGGTTTCTTATATTACTTATTGAAAATAGTGAAAATAGAACTGTTTAGACAACTGTAGTTAATATTGATTATGAATTTTTCATTAAAAAAAGTTTATAGTCCGAAGGCCTAAAAAAACAGTTTGAAATTTCAGATCAAAAAGTGGATTACTTAGTGAATGAAAAAAAAGTTTTATTTCCATAATTTTTTCTTAATAACGTCAGTTTATGAGCTTTTTTGCGATGCCATAAGCTATAGGTCGAGGAAACTATGCAGAGTAGGTCACTTTTAAGAGTCTACAGTCTACACAGGCGGACAAATTATATTGGGTATCCTAAAAGTGACGGGACGGCTGAATATTTCCTCAGATGGTCAAAAATAGGGGTTTCCATTTAAAAAATCAATTTGACCTTGAAATTACCGTGAAGATTATGTTCAAGATCCAAATAAAGGTCATCATTGAATTGCTCGTTGAAAGTTACGTCAAGAATGACCTTGATCTCCCTGAAAAATATCTCATCTGAGGAAATATTCAGCCTTCCCGGGACATTTGGGACACCCAGTCTGTGTATAATTTTTCCGTCTGCGTAGATATTAAAAGGAATAAATGTGAGAGATAAGAAAAAATGATTTTGAGCATTATTACCAACGACATGGCTTTCATATTAAAATGTTGAACAAATAATAATTGTGTTATTCATCAGAAATACTATTCAGAAATCAAGAGAGATTATGAAACGTACCTCGTGATTATTTCTTAAAGGAATTAAAAGCAACTAAGTAATAAAATTTATCGACAGTTTTTGAACAGAAATGGTTAAATGAATAGTTAAGTCTACCCACAGCGTAAATAACTATTCTCAATAATTTACTATCAATTATATAAAGCAGTAACGTCACATATTGTTAGCCATTTTGAATTCGCCATGTTGAATTCTTGTAAATTTTTAATTTATTATAATTTATTATCATTGACGAATATATAATGTAACAATTTGAAGCAATTATTGAATTATCAAGCGTTTCATTGCGAAGATATCCGCCCTGGGAGTAGAGGATGAGTTTCACCGCGCATGTCGCACGCTTCTTTCGTACACTTTTATCTAGAAACGACCCCATTTCGAGATATGAGCTACGAAAGGAGCGTTCCACCCTGACTCTCTACTGCAAGGGTTGATTACTCAGAAAGTATTACTCGCAGACGAAAAATTCATATAATCATTCTTCTTGTGAATTGTAAATACTATTTGTCTCTAAAAATGCATTCCTGTCCGACGCACCCTTCCCAAAATAAACATCAAAAAACGTTTTTGGGGTGTGCTTCGCTCGATTTAAGGGTGTTTTGACCCTTCATCCCGAGTCAAATTTATTTTATATCAATTTCCAGTGCCTTAGGAAATATGTATGCCAAATATGAACACCTCGATGAACACTTTATATATTTTTTCTTCAAAAAAGTCTATAAATGTTAAAAACGTTTGATCCGCCATTTTGAATATTTGGGACTCTAAATTCCTAATCAGCAGCCCTAACATGCATATTCATAGTTTTTTTTGTAGCCTTAGGACTTAATTTTTTAAAGTTATTCAACTTTATAATCGATTTTTTTAAATTTTTGAACAAAAGATTTGGTTTTGAAATTTGCACAAACCCGGGTAAAAATATTTGGTCTTGATTTTGAATGTTTTCAATATGCCTTCAATACCATGATGTCAGGTTCTGTCTCACCAGCTAGATATTGGAGATATAAGGACTTTCGCATTTATGACTGTAGCTGTGCCAATACAAGACCAGGTAAACTTGTCTTAGATAAAAAGTGTAAGTCTTGATAAATATACCGTATTGCTCTTAAAGAAAATTATATTACCAATTTGTGGCTCTAACATTTGTCAGGGTCCAAATTACAAAAGTTTTCGTTTGTAAGTTCTATTGTTCATTATACTCCGACCTCTATAAACTATGGACCCCACCGGGTGCCAGGGCCTGCCATTTCCAGGAATCAGGTAGCTAGGCTAGGACAAAATAGTTGACATCTGCTGAGGATTTCAATTTTACAACCGCTACAACTTGTAACTTTTTAATTACTAATTTTTAAATAAGAAATTTTGAACCTGTCTGTCTCAACAACTGCAGGCATATAAAATTTTCCATAAAAAGATGAAAACTGTCATTTTCCAGAAGTATCTAGTGAACTGATGGAGATAGGAAAAAATAGACAACATTTTTAGATTCGCCATCCAAAGAACATAATTATTGCAGAAAAAATAAACTTATTAAAACATAAATAATAAATACCATGTAGATAAATAACATAAACATTCTATAAAGTTTAAAGCGGATTAGTGATGACCCTCGGAGGCCTTGGCCTTAAGACATACACTTTTGTCTTCAAGTCGAAAATATTCGTCTTAAGACATCAAAAATAGTCTGGTTCCTTCTCACGAGCTAGACATACAGAATATCTTGAAATTGTCTTGGATTGGTGTTTGCCCAAGACAAAATCAAGACCAAATATTTTCACCCGGACATGTCTGATTTTTTACCTCTTTATTACATACTTTTAGCAACACAATGCAAAAGGTTTCATTAAAATCCGTGCATTGTTCCCGGGTTCCGAGGTATGAACCTTACTTGACCCCTCTATCCAGACCAGTGGTTGTGATGCTTTTTAAGTAAAAACAATTGCTTATACGATACAGCTTACCAAATATTAACGTAATTCAATAAATTAAAGTAAATAAGTAAACAAATACATGAGTTCTCCGAACTTTTTATATTTTTTAAAATTATTCTTTAACAGTAGCTCAAAACTATGCATTTTTCAAGTAAAATTCATGCATTCATTCATTGAAGTTAATCTCATTCCTAAAATATTTATAGTTGTCGTGCAATTTAATATTAATTTTTTATTGAAAAAAATTATGGTAATGTATACGATTGATTTTTATATATGATAGTATATGTAGTGTGTACATTTGTATAACATAAGTACATATTTCATTAATGGTAAAGTACACGTCAGGAATATCAGAATCGGCAAGTAGACGTTCGATTTTAATGAATCGTCGATGGGTGTATTTCCTGTGAAATACCCACCTTTCAATTTTTCTGAATACCGATAAAAAGATTTCTCATGAAATCACCTCTGATTAAAAAAGAAACTCATGGATACTTCTGGTTTCCGAGAGCGCTGCGCTGTCTGTGCCCCGATCACGTCCCGACTCACAAACGATAGAATCTGTAACTTTTGTTGTCTTCCTCGAAACATGTATCCTTGTCAGTGTAGTTTGGATTTAATACTTATAAGAGATTGGAATAAAAAATGGTTGACTTGTAATGATAATTCTTATAGACAAATTCTATTAACAACTACTCAACATTTTGGATTGTTCATTTGTAAAGGATATTTCGTCAATAAAATTCCTTACTTTGATCGGTAAAGTGATAATTGATCATAAAAATATGTCTCTCGATATTATTTGTAATTTGATAAACAAATTCCCATTGTGGACATTCAAATTTGAAAAAAAAAGTTTTATTTGTTAGTTGTGACGAGCTGACAATTACCTCCACTCTACGTCTAATTAGCATATATAAAGCGCCGCCTCTCTGAGGAGCTCAGTTCTATATCTGCACTCATAAACGTAAATAAAGCGCTCGAAGTCAGAGATTGACTTCGAGCTTGTACAAAAAAGCTCGTTAAGCATTTTTACGCATAACATTTTGGCGATCCTGCCATGATTGCTCTTCCGATTTCTGTATCCACGGATACAATAGAGAAATCCTATAAAAGCAATTCTTGTGACTAACCTTGGAAAGGAATTCTACGGAATTCATTTAAGACGAGAAGGGAAAGAATTTTACGAAATTCACTTGAACTCCGAATCTACCTACGGGTACCCAACAACCTAAAAAGTAGGAAAACGGTGGTTAAAAATTGTTGGTGAATTGAGTAGCCGCTATACAACGTAAAACCCCCGTTTTCCGAAATTCAAAAATTGAACGAGGTCCGCGATCAGACGGAAAATTCATCTGCGTAACAACGCTTGAAAGACCGATGACCAGTCATCGGCCATCGCCCAAATCCAGGTTAACAACGAGGAACTCCACGGAGTCCCAGCTGTCAACCAGAGAGGATCATGCCATTCAGCGAATTTAGAAAAAGTAAGCATTTAAATAAAAAACAAACCATATCGAATTGCAAAGAGAATAAGTCCTCCTTGCTGTCTGCGGAAAGAGACTAACGTGAAATCTAAGTTAACTTCGCGTTAGGCGAGGCGACATATTTTACGCTGGTATACGCATACTATCGACATAACAACGGTGTAGCTTACGCAAATGATGATACTAACGAGACTTCTGATTTATCACACCTGATTCCTTTTTTCCTTACGGCAATGACCTTCTTGAATAACTCAACCCTCTTCGAGAGCACAATCTCCAACGTACACAGAACCGGATTCTTTATTAAATCCGGATCCCATTCAGCAATTGCCATTGAAAATGCAAGTGTTGAGACTCGAGAATTCCAGAATGAAGGAAGAACTCGCCACAACTAACGATGAAAGTCACAACAGGAGTCAGGAAATTAAACAAGTTGCAAAAAAATACAGCACTTTTAACGGACAACGATTCGGATCCTGATGCTCAAAAAACTGAAGTCCCTAGACGAGGAATAAGACAACAGATCCCATGACCCACTGAGCTTCTGATATTAGAAATCAGACAGCCAATCTCTCAGCAAACTGTAGCTACAAATCCACCACTACTAAGAAGTATGTCAACGGAACGACCCAATGAGCTGCCCACTAAAACAGCCCCTATAATCACTCCCATATCACCATGAGAACGATTAAGAGCCTTGATGGAACTAATGATGCCAGTATCCACGAATGGATAAAAAGCGTAAAAAGAGCTCTTTTTCGCTGTGAAAATCTAGACTTCTCGATTTTGTAACAGCTGAAAAAATTAGAAACCACGCCGAACAAACTATACGACACATCTTAATATGGAGTTACGAAGAATTATACTCAGCTTTAGAAACTAACCTTGGAATACAAAACTCAATTGAATTGTGCAGAGCAAAATTGGACGCAATTAGACAGGGAGAAAACACGGTTCAAACTTTTATCCTTCTTCTTAGAGACGCCTACAAGGACCTAGTGTACGCGGTACAAACAGAATATCCTTCCGGAACGAAGAGGAAAATGGCCCTAGAAATAGAATAGAACAGCGCAATCAAAAGATTCATAATGAATTTAAGTGACGATATTTCGTCACAGGTTAGACCCATTGAGGCGCTCTGACTGCCTCAGATAACATATCGCGCAACGGTAAAATATCGGTAAGCAATTACCGATCAGATAGTAAGCAAAAATCCTAACAGTCTTGAATCGCTATCCGCAATTCAATAATGGCGCAAGAAACGCCTCGTGACCATAAGTGGGGACGATCCCGGAGGGGGAAAGATCACGACAGCACATTTGGGAAAACGCACCGCGAGAAAATCACTTATCTGCTTCGAGCCGAGGACTGTGCTTCTCTCATAGGTAAGGCTCAAGGACATACCTTTCTTCACTCCTTTGAGTCTGTAGATGCACCATCAAAGAGCGAAGAAACATTGATCCTAAACTCCTTTCCTTTCTATCCGTCAGAGATTTCAACAAATCCGGGGGTTCACGAAATTACAATTGAATAGGAAAGCGAGTGGACCAAAGAGACTGTGGTTTCTTCCACTCGCTCTTCCATTTTCATCAAACTCACGAAAATCGCGAGAGGTTTTGATAAGAATTTAGCTCGGCAGAAAATGGGTGATTAACCTTCTCTTTCGAGTCCAAAATGGGGATTTCCACTATTGAAATTTTGTAAGTGATGATTGTTTTCATTAGATTTACATTATAGTCATTTTTCTACATTAATCTCTAATTTTCGCGTCACAAATTTCGGCACTAAAGTAAATTTAGTTTCTTTTGTTTGTTGCATTCCACTCATTAGGAGTGCTCATTCTTGTCTTTTTTCTTTTGATGGTCGTAAGTAGGGAAAACGGCGATCCTGAGAAGTAATTTGAAGTAATTTTTTTCCGGTTTACTCCATCAGACAAAAATGACCAAGCTATGCAACTGACAACGCTTCACCATGAAACCAACCACACAGTAACAAAAGCCCTGCAAGAAGCATCGGAAGCAGAAGCTTGACAACGGGAAAAAAATAAAGATAGAATACTTAGACAAAGCTAAGTGCCTAGACAACCCACTAAATTCCAACCCCGACATTTTTACAAACCCGGTCACTTTGTATCTCAATGTTTTTCAAAACCCCAAAATGTTCAACTGGAAAAGTTCCAAAAAGACCACCGGAAGTAAAAACTATTCAGGAATATCAGGAACTCCAAGAAGAATATTTAGAAAGGAAGATGACAACGGCGAAAATCCAGGAACACATAAATTACGAGGACCAAGCAGAATATCTAAATTATCCGAAAAATTACAATTAATACATGGAAGAAGAAGCGACGGATCAATATACAAATTATTAGTAGATAGCGGAGCAGCGATCAACATAATTGAGAGAAACCATTTACAGCCCGACCAAGAAACCTTTAAGTTCCATAAAAAATTCTCAATGGGAAACAATCAACACGAAACAACGGAAGCCACTTATCTGCAGTATTTTGAAAAAAAAAACTATTCCACATAGCAGAAGAAAACTTCCCATTATTAGAAGATGGAATAATAAGATTATCATTTTTCCACAAATACCTCAGATATGCTATAACAAAAACAGATTTGATAATCGACAAATGGAAACTACCACTACATTTCGAGGGAGACTACCTACCACGAAACTCAACAAAAATCCGTAAAATCAACATACCCGACGAAGAAACTCAAGTAAGTTGGATAGAAAATCAAAAAGAAATTCCTGGCGGACTATACACAATATACAATAATAAGGTAGAAATACCATATTATAACTATTCCCAGAAACCCATAAAAATACCAGAGGAAATTAAATTTAGCAGAATTACTTCTATAGTATCACGAGACGTAGATCTTGCCCAAAAACGGGTGATCACCCTTCCAACTACTTCAAAAGACTGGAAAAACTTCAAAGTTTGCGTGAACCTAAAACATATCTAACCAAAAATTAGAGAACGGATAAAAGAAATCGTGACTCAATACTCAGAAGTTTTTATTCTAGATGGAGACCCCCTACCATGTACAAATCTAACTGAACATGAAATAATCCTGAACTCCAAAAAAATGATCAACTTAAGATCCCATAAACTACCCGAGAAACACAAGGGAGCTATACCACTCACCAGCTATACCACTCACCAGGCTTTACCTCGCCCGATTTCAAAGAAAGATTCACTCTAACAACCGACGCATCAAATCAAGGGTTAGGTGCAGCGCTATCCCAGGCCGGACACCCTTGCTTATTTATTAGTAGAACCCTTAATAAAGCAGAAGAAAATTACAGGATCTCAGAAAAAGAACTCTTAGCTATAGTATGGGCAATGAAAAGGTTACGTCATTACTTGCTAGGAAACAAGTTTAAAATCCAAATTCATCACAAAGCATTCATTTGGTTACACAATGTGAAAGACCCTAGCTCGCGACTCTGACGATAGCGATTACGGCGAGAGAAATATAAGTACGAAATTGAATATGTTAAAGAAAAGGAGAACAAAGTAGCAGACTGCTTATCCAGACTATTATTAGTTCACACCAGCGATATTCTACAACAAGCACAAGACGGAATAGATTTAGCTACCGACGATGAGCTATCAGATACAGAAATTTTGGGTATACCAGTTAACGCCCCACTATTATCAAGGACGAAATACTACAAGAAAAAATTGAAATCCCAGTCCGAAGAATGTGCGAATTAATAGAAAGTAGCAACGATCCCAATAATTCATCTGGGTCCGAAACACCACAACAAAACGAACTTTACAACGCTTTTACGACATGGCGATTAAGCTCAACGCAAGGAAAATTCAAAACAAAACCTAACCTCGTCGGAAAACTCTGGAAAGTAATAAACAAAAAAGACATGCCAAAATATAATGAAGAAGATTGGTTACAGAAACTAGGCTTGTTCATCGATGAAACTATTAGCAAAAAACTAACATTGATAAAACTTATATTCGGCGACTCACTCTTTACACCGATAGAAAAGAAACTGATACAGGAAATGATGGAATACCTATCTAACTTGTATCCCCACTTAGGATTTCACCTATGCTTTGATAATACACGATAATTAACGAAAGAAGAAAAAACTAATATCATTAAAGAAGCGCATGCGGAACATCTTCGGAAAAAATACCATTGAACAAGCGAAAAAAATAGGACAATGGATGGTATGGATGAAATCATTAAAAATTATGTCAAAACGTGCCCCATCTGTCAACTCCAAAAAACCACAAGAATCAAGAACAAAGCTGAAGGAATGATACCACGCATTCCTCTGAAATGCAATGAAAAAATAGTCCTAGATATATACGGCTCATTACCCGAAAGTTCAGTGATAGAAGGGTTCCTCGAACACTACTTCTACATCTTCAGAACACCCAAAACAGTCCTAACAGACCAGGGATTACAAATCACTCACGTAAAAACAACAGCTTTTCATTCACAGTCCAACCGAAACATAGAAAGAATGCACTCCACCCTAGGGAACCTAATCAAAACAAGCATCTCAGAAAAAACAACGAATGGGATGACCATTTGAAATTTATTAACTTTGCAATCAACACACTAAAGAATTAAACAACATTATTTTCGCCATTTGAACTTATGTTTGGAAGAGAAGCTGACATACCGTCATCGGTAGTGTGTTTACCAACCTCGACGTTTCTAGAACTAACGAGAAAGTGAAAAAAGAAACACGAAGAAAACCTACGAAGTGCTAGAGAAAGATTAGAAATAGAAGCAGAAAAAAGAAGAAAAGACTCGACGAAAATATCACTCACAAATACCCCCTATACAAACCAGGAGACAGAGTAAAAATTATACCCAATACTAAGTCTAACAAACAAGACCCCTCTTGGAAAGGCCCTTTTGACGTTATTGCCTACTTAGACAATAATAATTTACGAATAAGAAATAAGGACAAAATTATCAGAATTCATATAAATCAGACAATGCCCTATTTCACAGACGATAATGACACCCTTCTGGACCTTCCTGCTGACCCTAGCACTGATCATCAGTGCTAACTACACCTTGAGAAAATACAAAGAAACGTTTACCTCGAGGAAATCTCCAAAGTACACTTGTTGCATGAAAAAAAAATTATAGCTATCAATATGACATCCACCAAAAACCAGATTAAAGCCATCGACACCACCATTACTATGGCAGAACTAGCCTGCAACAAAAAAAGTGCACACCTTGTTACAAAGTCCAATTGGTTAGGAGCCGCTACAATAGACTAACTAGTAAAAACAGTATCTTACACAAATTATTAGGCCAACAAAGTCAAAAAAGAGGATTAGCGAATTTTGTCGGTGATATCTCCAAAACTCTGTTCGGAACATTGAGCGAATCCGATATGAAACAAACACCAAACTCGACACAATTTATAGAGATAAAAAAAACACAGCTAGCATCCTGTCAAATCACACAAAAATACTCAGATTAATCTTAGACTCCTCTTCAATGGACCATAAATGGATAGCTGCCCAAGAGAATGCTGAAAGACAGTTTGTAAGAAACATCACTTACGGACTGAATGCTGCAACAAAGGATAGTTTTGCCACCTCCAAATTAATATTAGCAGCAATACTATTAGATGAAACAAACGAGGATATTGAAACAGCGATCGACGCCATAAACGTCGCAAAGCACGGGATAGTACATCCACAAATTTTAACATTAAAAATGCTGAAAGAAACAATTAGAGAATTCGAGCCAACTCAACGTACGCGATACCATTTTGACAACGAAAAAAAGACCGGTAATTGAAAAAGAAGAAGGTTCCCTGCAAAGAATAGTCCCTATTCCCATACAAGTAAATAAAGTCCATATATCAATAGTCCCCGACTATAGATGTATATAAAATATGTAGAAGAAACCAACCTAATGTCCAGTTTATAGGTAGCGAATCTTGTGAAGCAAGCTTGCTTAAAAGATACTCGGGGGAAAAATGTAATCAGTCACCTTACCTGCTATACAAGAAAACTTTCATACCTATAATAAATTGCTATATTATAGTTACCTTTAAACCATTCGTCTTAGACATAAGCTGCGAGGATTCAGTGAAAACAGAAAAAATTTCCGAACCCCAAAAACTTACAGGACTTGGATGCAAAGTATTCAACAGCTCCGATACAAGGAAAGGAACTACTTTAGAATGGTTACAATATTTAAGATACGCCGCTTTAGGACTAAGAACTCTGTATACTTTAGGTAAATTAGGTATCCTCGATTGCATAAAGGGATGCTTTCCGAAAACAAATTATTCAGTAATAGAAATAAAGTAGTCCACCAATCCCATATTGTAACATACCAAGCCCGACCAACTCTCAAATCATTGCCAAACTACAAAACCGTCAGCATAGTTCAAAAAACCAAACCTTTAAAGATAAAAAAAAAACTCAGAGACTAACATTAATCTAAAGAGGGGGTTGTTACGAGCTGACAATTACCCCCACTCTACGTCTTAGTAGCATATATAAAGCGCTGCCTCTCTGAGGAGGTCGTTTGATATTATTTATTAATCTTATAACAAAAATTTCATAAACAATCGCCAAGAGGACGGAAAAGAACTTGCATTTAATTTTTCAATTTGTTATGTAGCATAAATAAACAATTGCATAGTACGACACGAGCTTCAGAATTTATTATACTTCATAACAAATTGGGGGGGGGGGGGATAACATTATTCAAGACCTCGTCTCTATGAAATTTTTTCCGTGGAATCGAATAGCATAACCAGTTTTTCTGTAACTCACATATTTAAACAAGTTTTTCTTTGTACAATTCAAAAATCAAATTTTTTTCATGAAAAATCATCCTCCTTTCCCAATGGTTTTTAAGCTATTTTTATCAGATTTTTTCAGTTTGAAGAAAAATCTACCCATCCCCTACTCCCCCGTTTTTGGATTCAAAACTCCAGAAATTTTTTTTTATACCTTTCAACCTTTCACTTCAAGTATGTAATAAGAAAATTAAGACCGGGAAATTGTGTATAACGATAAAAAATCATTAAAACGCAGGCTTCTCTGAAAACACCTTAACTAACATCTTAATTTACCCTTAATTAAAAAATTAGTATCTCATAAAATTTTAGTCGCAAGCGGTTCGATTAGAGATCATTTTAAGGGGTTTGTATGCCCAAAAAATCGAATTATATACACTATTTACCTATCTCTTAACCAGAAGCAATATATGCACAGGTCTGACGGCTCTCAAGGCTTCAGTATTTCATTAGAACGTCCAGCCGAACATTTTCAGCAAAAAATGTCTGTTTATATTTTTTCCCCGCAGAAATGCTAATTCAAGTTTACTGTACACGGCAAGAGTTTATTGTTTTTAGACTAGAGACGATGGATCACGGTCACTGACTCGCTCGATGTAATAATGCGATCGGAGAATATACAGAACTAGTAATACTCGTACTAATGAAACATGTCAACACGGCAGTGCCACTTCCTGAAGCCAAGCTGACGAAATAAACAATAATAATGAACGGTAAGCAAAGGATGCCGAAATGTACTTTGAAAAGTGCCAGGTGCGGATCATATTTTTACATTCTCATCATAATGAGAAGGTATTAATTTTATGTGAAAACTGACTATTGCGGATTTTTTCAAATCTCCACGTTTCCAAACCCCCTGAATCCGAAGAAAAAAAAAACATATTTTACGATGGTGTCTGTCGGTCCAACTATGCGAGATACAAAAAATATTAATGGATAAAAATTATGCACCTAAAAAAGATCTACAGATTTGTTATTTATAACTTTTTGATAGGACGCGTAGTTGTTGTTTACCCAAAAAAGAACTATACATTTGTTTTCAATCATTTTCTAATAGGATGCGTAGTTTTAGTTTTCATCGCACAAAAGTTGTTTCCTCAAAAAAGAGCTATACATTTTTTATTAATCATTTTCTGACAGGTCGCGTAGTTTTTATTTCATTCGCAAAAAATAACAGTATGTGGAAATTTTTTCATGGGCCTAAGCAGACCCAAGCCTGGAAAAACTAGGCCCTGGCCTGGTGATCCAGCCTGGGTCAAGCTAGAATGAAACGTTAAATCTGGCCGGGGCCTGGCTCGATCGCCGAGCCTGGCCCAGGCTTGACCCTAGTTCAATATCGATTCCTAGCCATTTTATTATAGGACTGGGGTTTTTACGGTTTTCTAATGATAATTCGAAAATGAGTATGAATATCTTTCATTTTTAATGAAGGATATTAGATAATTAATGAATCGTGTCACAATTATAGGTTCAAGCGTTAGAAAATAAATAACTTTTTTCCGACCCCCCTTGAAAACGCGCCATTGCATGCACGTAAAGCAGGCGTAATGTGGCCGCTTCCAGCCCAGTGACGCTCGCACATCAAGAGAGGTTCCTTTTTGTTGCAGCTCCTTTGGAACCAAAAATTGGTTCCAATAGAAACCCCAGTTTTTTCTGTGTATTCTAGTAAAGCCTAGAATCTATAAGCTATAAGTAAAGCCATATCGTACTTTGACAACTTGATTATCGTTTAAAAATATCAAATATGCTTTTTTACAGAAAGTATAAATATTTTTTGCAATAATTTACAATTATTTACCCTACCGGTACAAAATGACTAGAAAATCTCTAAAGAATATCAGGTTCAGTCACTTTTCTGACATTTCTATCTATAGCTACTCAGAAAGTAGTTTTCAAAGAACCAGATGAGGTTTTATAATGCCTGCCCTACCGTAAGGATATCTCAGGACCGTCTCAGGTGAAAATGTCCGCCGGGTCATAAAAATTTCAGTGAATTATCAGTCTCTATTTGAATGATTCCGCCGCTAGAGATTGCCTGAAAGACTTAGGACCTTTTTATGATTTAATTTATAACGGTCCAACGTTGAGGATTTCGAAAAACACGAAAGAAAGTTGGGAAAGCTTTGGCTGTCATAAAGTCTAAATAAAACTAATCCCTTTTTACACCACGAATTTTTGTTTATTTATTTACATGCACATATTTATTTGTGACTACTTAATTATTTATATATTTATATATGTACAGTAATGTCCTGATGGTGAATCTAAAAATGCTATCTGTTTTTACGCATCTCGTATAGTTTACAAGATACTTACAAAACATGATGTATTTTGAACTTATCAAGGCAAATTTTATATATTTGTAATCGTACAGATTTATAGATTCTAATTTTGTAACTTTTAAATCTCTTATTTCAAAATTGAAAACAAAAGCAGTACAATCATGTCCAGAAATTACTCGAAAGTAGGTCTATCTCATGTTCGAAGATAAAGTATAACACGTGCGCTTATGATACTCGTGAACTTTAAAGGCTTTTTTCTTGAAAAGTGGTTTTTAGAATTTCCAGCCGTAAAAAGACCTGGTGTCTCGTTTTTCAACCTGAAGGGTTTTTCTTCTGCTTAAAATGTCAGAAATTTATCCAGCTATATGACCCTATGCGTAACTTCATACCGACCATAAGAGCCCTTTTCATGCGGACGCTCACATATATAGAGTTCGAAACATAAAGTTCGTAGGGTCACTCTGACCTGCCCTCGCAGAAATCGCCATCTATTTTCACTATTACCCATCTAGCACCGATCGGGCTGGCATGATCTGGCCCGGGTAGGGCTAATTCCATGGCCCAGAGTCGTGCCATACCGGGTTGCCCGTTTTGCAACGCCACCTAGTACATGTTAAGGGAAGCGCTGAATTTTGTATCAGAGTGGAACTGTTTTTTACTTTACTGACACGTGAATTTCAGTGTAAACTTTTGATGTTATTAAATACTAATTCAGTTTAATAAAATTATGCCAAAGTGTAAAAAGTGCACGTTGCGGGTGCGGAAGCACCGTATAATAGCCGGATTGTCATATTCACGTGACGTGTCGAGTGAAAGTAAGGAAATCAGTAAAACTTAACCACAAAATGAAAATTACATTATATAATTTAAATTACATTTAAATGCTATTTAAGCTCTTTACTAAAACAAAAATTTCATAGCATTTATAGATGTAGCTTGTGCCAAATTCAAGGCCACAGAGGAGGAAGTACTTTCCCACATAAGCACAAATAGTTAGCCCAGACTGGGCCATGCGTTTCATCACGGGTCTGATCCGACCTGGCTTCCCGATTTGAGCCCCATTTGGCCAGATCGGGCCCCGATCGGGGCCACGGTAAAATTTCTGCAAGGGATTTCTTCCTTTCACCTATAATCTAAAATTGTCAAGTACACCAAACATCCTCTATCTGCTTCACATGCTTGTTTTCAAGGAGGGGGACAAAAAGTATGGTGTACTTCAAGGGCGTAAAGCTACTTTGCCTCGTGTGACTGCCGCCCTCGCTTCGCTCGGGCATCAAATTCACACTCGTCAAAATAGCCTTCTTTACGCCCTCGATACACAATATACTATTTCGATTCGCTTCCAGCGAATGTAAGGAAGGGTAAGGCTTCTTCTTCCAAAGAGCGAGAAATGCCCGACCGGTCGGTGAACACCGGTCCTCGTTCACAATTCACGTTTGCATTGCATTGCACTGTAGATATATTTAGCGAGTAGTGCGGCATTTCTCGACCCACATACTCTACTCACCAGATGCCACGTATGCTCGGGGTCATCTCCGAGTACACCGAGTGCGAGTGAGTACACGCCGCCGCAACAAAGCCGACGCTTTTGATCCTCAAAGCGTTAGGCTCTAATTTTTACCAAATTCCTACAGAGCACTTACTTTAGGTTTAAGAAATGCATGTAACCACTCCAAAGAATACCGTTTCTCCATTTCTATAGTAGTAGAATCCGGCTCAACAGACAAAGTGAAATCAAGCGAATTCCAACATTGGCAAAACGTAATATGCTTCAGATGAAAATCCATTCAATTTACGCTGAATTCTGATCACTGAAATTCTAGAATATTCCAGAAGTCCAGAATAATCTGGATATGGAATTTTCTGAAATCTTCTAAGTACAAATTCCAGAATATTCTACAGAAAAGTTTAAACATTATAAATTACCGTAAACTGGGACTAAGTGGCGCATGTGGGGAAAAGAGGCTTACCCTTGATTCTGTATTTCTGAGAGCGATATTTGCTTCATCTATGTAAAAAATATAGAGGCCTGCAACTAATAATTTTAAAACTTCAGTTGCAAAACCTAGAAGAAGCAATATCGCGTTTTAGATACACCGCTTAGCCCCAATTATTACGGTACTTTAGAAAATTCCAAAGTATTCCTGATTTGCATAATAATCTAGAACACTCCACAAGATTTTAGGAAAGCCAAGAACATTTCAGAATATTCTGAAAATAAGAATGGCGTCTCAACTCTAAAGTCGGCAAATAAAAAGACTGCAAATCAAGGCAAAGAAAATCCTGGGGTATTTACTTTAACCTTGCAGTTGGATTAAAAGTGATTTGCAGTGCAGAGCAATAATCATATGATTAAAATGATCCAGATTTAGTATCATAATTTTTGACAGTTACACATAAACACTGAATTTGTTTTTGGTGAGATCTTTGACAAAATAACATGACCGTCGGTTGCTAGGATTGTGAAGTTGGACATGTGCATTTTTTTCTAAAAATTGGATCATTATCATATTAAATGGAAGATTAAATTGAGCTGCCAGCACTTTTGACACCTCAGGATTTACTGTGGTAGTAGAGACCTTAAATTAAGACGATATTTAGACTAAAAGTATGGATCTCCTCACTAAAAACATATGACAATAAACATACGCAAGCAGAGTATTTTGATTATACTAGAAATCTTAAGACTTATTTGAAATATTTCTTTGATAAATAATTTTACAATTTGAGTTTTTATCGTCTTTTTCCTCGAAGTTCAGAATTTGGCAAAATCCGAGGAAAAATGAACAAAATTTCCTCGATGTGATACTGCCGATTTTGGACCGATATTGTATGATACGAGCTTTTAGCTTATTTAACAATATTTTGGGGTAACTCAGAAACAAAGAACTGATTGGAAAATCTGAATCGGTCTGAAGCCTTAGTGAATCCGCAATCTTAATTGGCAATTTCCGATAGCGACCGATTCACTACGATTTCAAATTTAACGTTTTATTTATTGATTGACTGCCCATCTATTTCAAGGATATGCCTTATATTTGTTCAAAATGGCAATGCCTAACAGAATCTGACACTGTGGTATATAATTTATTTCACTCGCTCACTGATTGACAATTTATAAATTTTGTGTGAAATATGGGAGCATAACCTCAAAAATTTCGATTCAATTAAAAATGTCGAACACGTCATTTCGATTCGTGAAAAGATCGTCCAATCCGCTTTCATAAAAGAAACCGATTCACATAAGCAACTAGAATTTACAAAAATACTTCAATTTGGGGTCATTAGACGCAGAATTTGGACTTTTTTCGTGCGATTTTGAGAAAAACATTGACTTTGTGTCTTACAAAAATTAGTACATTTTATATTATGATATTTTTTACAGAAATTTGAAAATACTTTTGCGGCCCTGAGTGTTATAAAGTGAAGTTCTTCAAAACTGATAACATCGCGTTACGACTTAAGGACGCAGATAACAAACCAGTTTTTTAAAATTAGTGAATTGAATTTTAAATGAAGATGCCGAAATATGAAAAGTTTACTCTTAAGTGAAGATTTTATATTTATATATAAATTTTGTTATTTTTTAATAAAAAAGGAGTTAATACAGCATTTAATCCACAATTAAAAAGAAGGCTAATTTAAGATAGGTCCAGTATTGCCTTCCGGAAAAATAAGCTAGATTTTAATGTTCTCTTTCGGCATATTTGGCCGGATTTTAATTTTCTCTTCCGGCATACTTTATTGTCAACATATATGTATTTGAATTCTATAAAATAGAAAATTAAAGAGTCATCCTTGTGAGAGATGGAGGTAATGTTTCATCTTTTCAACCAACAATGGGATTTGTTGATTTGTACATTCTCATCCTATAATGAGAAGGTATTAGATTTATATGGAACTTGACTCCCCCCCCCCCATTTTGGTCAAATGTTCACGTTTTGAGACCCCCTGAATCCTAAAAACAGGTTTTTACAAATGTGTCTGTCCGTTTGTCTGTAGATTATTAACTTGTTACAACGATAACTTTCGAAAAAATTACCAGATTGGATTGGTCCTTGATATACTCTTTCAGTGTCTTAAATTGAAGGTCAAGTTCGTTAGCCAGACATTTTGAATAAAAATTCAAAAAGTGAGCACATTTGGAAAATGTTGAGACTTTTTTTCAAGATTTAAAAATTCTATGTACGGTTATTAGCAGCACTCAAAAAGATGAACAAGTTATCCTAATAACTTTTTCTGATAAAAAAAAAACCAGAGTTATAGAATTTTAAAAATTCCTAAAATCAAACGAAAATGAACATTTTAAGCCAAAAAACGCACGACATAAAAAAAAGTCAAGAGAAGAAAAACGTTGCTTTTTAAACACCCTACAATACTGTCATAAACACTTTTCGAATTTTTGGAAAAATAAAAAATTTGAAGTTTTGAACGCACAAAAAAATAATGAAAAATTAAAAATTCCATTTTGCGGTCAAACTGTGTAAGATATGAAAAAGATGAAGAAACAAAAATTGTGCATATAAAAAATATCTACAAATTTTTTATTGATCACTTTTTAATAGGATGCGTAGTTTTTGTTTTATACGTAAAAAATAGCATTCAAATAGAAAAATTAAATCATTGGAAAAGCGACATGAGGTACGTAACAAGATGAATAGACAAAAATTGTGCATTCAAAAAAGATCTACACATTTTTTAGCAATCACTATTTGATAGGATGCGTAGTTTTTGTTTTAATCTTAGAAAATAAAATTAAAAAAAATAAAAGAATTAAATTTTTGGACATACGACACAAGATATGAAAAAAATGAATAGACAAAAGTTGCTCACACAAAAAGGAAATATAAAAATTTGTCATAAATAATTTTTTTAAAGAAGCTTAGTTTTTATTTTAATCGTAAAAAATAGCATTAAGAATTTTAAAAAAATATTTGTGGAAAAAACACACAAGAGACGAAAAAAAATTAATAGACAAAACTTGTTCAACTAAAAATGATCTACAAATTTGTTAAAAACTTTTGTTATAAAATTTTTCTTAGAACCACTTTACGCTACGATGCGTATTTTTGGTTCAAATCGTGAAAAATAACATTAAAAAAAAAATTGAATATATGGAAAAATGACACAAGTTGCAATAAAATGTTTCTTAACAAAACAGTTTTTTTTATAGGATGCGCACTGTTTTAAATTATAAAAACAAGACAATGAAAATACGTTTGTTTCAATACCAATGCATATTATGAATTTTAATAATATAAATTTATTGAAATGATTGATTTTTCAGGGTAGTTGAGAATAAAAGTTAATGCAAAATAAGAAACAAATATTAAAGTTATCATGATAAATAAAATGTTTACTTTATTTTGCAATATCTGAATTAGCAATCCCAGGCTGAGGTACAGAAATAAATATCCATTTGATATAATAGTGTTGAACCTAATGTAGAAAAGTTCGCATTTTTGATGAAATCGAATGCGAAGCACGAGACACGTGATGAGAATGTGTTCGTTAAAGGCGAAGGAGCTTTAACAAAAGAGAATCCACAATCACCAAATTACAGTTGTCGATACTTCGACCTTGAACTTTGAAAGATCTGTCGACAAATATAGGGGTCTGTCCACAAATATGGGCGATGTGCTTGTTGAAGCCGAAGAAGCTTTAACAAAAGAGAATTCACAATCACCAAATCACAGTTGTTTTTGCTTTGACCTTGAACTTTGAAAGGTCTGTCCACAAAGATGGTGTCTGCCCACAAATATGAACGATGTGTTCGTTAAAGCCGAAGGAGCTTCAACAAAAGAGAATTCACAATCACTAAATTACAGTTGTCCTTGCTTTGACCTCAAACTTTGAAAGGTCTGTCCACAAATATGGGCGATGTGTTCGTCAAAGCCGGAGGAGCTTTAACAAAAGAGAATTCACAATCACCAAATTACAGTTTTCTTTGATTTGACCCTGAACTTTGGAAGGTCCAAAGGAATATTGTGGTTTGCCCATAGAATACAAGTTGGTTGAATTTTGAGTTGTCAGGACGATTTCTCGACATCCGACAAATTACGGACCAGTTCGAAATTGTCCCTGTTCTGAGGGGTCACGTTTGGCGCGCGCATTCATCTCTGAAACCCCGAGCGCCACTTATTCAATGACACTTCATGAATTATTAAAGCCATCGATCTCGGATGTCCATTCGGCAATGTGATTTGCCATCCTGACGCCGAAAAACGCGCCACAGACGCCGGGGTAGGTGCATGAGCAAAATAAATTTCAAAGTCGAATTCCATTACTTTTGGGTGAAACTGGTGCAAAAGTTCCGCTGACCTGTCATTACAAGCAAGTTGAAAACGTGGAGCGACTCTCTCGCAAACAAGGGCTTGCGAACTAGGAAATTCAGATTAGAACGAATGCATTCTTCTTCCTTTATTCTTTTTAAACTTCAACGGGACGAAAGAATTCTACACGTAGCCAAGAAATAAATCTGAATTTTAAAGTTTGCATTTTGGGTCATTTATTCAGAGGTGAATAATGAAAATTATACATCTATGAGCTCGCATTTTACAATTATCAGCATATATAACTGATTAAATTAACGTAAATGACCGAAAATGTTCATAAATTTCCGGAAATTTGTGAAAATTAAAAAAAATGAATTTTAGACAATTTATGGTAAGTAAGCATATTTACCTGCAAAATTACCATAAATGACCGGCAATGTTCATAAATTTCCGGAAATTTATGGAAATTTTAACAAATTTATATTGGGTAATTTATGAATTAATATAACTTTGATGTTAAAACCATTACTTCGGACAAATAAAATGTATGGTAATTTATGGTAAGTTACTCTATTTACCGGTAAAATTACCATAAATTACCGAAAATTTTCATAAATTTCCGGAAATTAAAAAAATTGAATATTGGGTCATTTATGGTAAGTTACTATATCTACCTGTGAAATTAAAATAAATTACCGAAAATTGTCATAAATTACCGAAAATTGTCATAAATTTCCGGAAATTTATGGAAATTTTACAAAATGAATATATTCATAAATTTCCGGAAATTTGTGGAAATTTCTAAAAATTAATTTTAGACAATTTATGTTAAGTAACCATATTTACCTGCAAAATTACCATAAATGACCGAAAATTGTCATAAATTTCCGGAAATTTATGGAAATGTTTAAAAATGAACAATGGGTAATTTATGGTAAGTTACTATATTTACCGGTAAAATTACCATAAATTACCGAACATTTTCATAAATTTCCGGAAATTAAAAAAATTGAATATTGGGTCATTTATGGTAAGTAACTATATCTAGCTGTAAAATTACCATTAATTACCGAAAATTGTCATAAATTTCCGGAAATTGATGGAAATTTTACAAAATGAATATATTCATAAATTTCCAGAAATTTGTGGAAATTTCTAAAAATCAATTTTAGATAATTTATGGTAAGTAACCATATTGACCTGCAAAATTACCATAAATGACCGAAAATTGTCATAAATTTCCGGAAATTTATGGAAATGTTTAAAAATGAATAATGGGTGATTTATGGTAAGTTACTATATTTACCGGTAAAATTACCATAAATTACCGAAAATTTTCATAAATTGCCGGAAATTTATGGAAATTTCTAAAAATCAATTTTGGGTAATTCATGGTAAGTTACCATATTGGCCGGAAAAATTACCATAAATGACCAAACATTTCCATAAATTTCTGCAAATTTATAGACATATTTAAATTGAATCCGGGAATTTTTTTATTGAATTTTTGATCATTTGGAATAAGTTAATATGAATTTCATGCTTCTTCATTCAAAATCTAATATAAACTGAAATCGTGAATGTATTTCGAAAAATGTCTGAAATCATCCATTTGTTATAAAAAATATTGTATATGCCAAGGGAGAGAGGCACTTTTTCTCCCCCTAGGTGCATAATATACTATTTCATCAAGAGGAAAAGGATTTTTCAACACAGAAGATTACTTTTATACTAAAAAAACGAATTTTCAACAAATTACACAAATTTTCAACTAAATAGTTTGAAAAATAGATATGATGCTATTTTCTAAAAAAAATTAACCGAATAGTGAAATTTCTAAAGTATAAAAAAAGTCATCTTGTAACCAGAGATGTTTTAGTTAAATTTTTATTCAAGAAAATTAATTTAATATTAAAAAAAAACTCTTTAAAACAGTTTAATTTTCAACCCAAAAATATGAATAAATTTAATTATCAAGAAATCACCTAAATATTCAACAAAATAATCCAATTTTCAGTTAAAAAAATTAATTTTCATCAAAAAGAAAACGAATTTTCAACACAGAAGATTTATTTTCTATCAGAAAGACAAATTTTCAACAAATTAGAAAAATTTTTAACTAAATAGTTTGAACAATGGATGTGATACAAAAAAGTTAATTTTGAACCGAACAGTTAAATATTCAACAAAATAGTTCAATTTTTAGTTAAAAAAATTAATTTTCATCAAAAAGAAAACGATTTTTCAACACTGAAGATTGCGTTTTTACAAAAACAAAAAAAGCGAATTTTCAATAAATTACATAAATTTTCAACTAAATAGTTTGAACAATGGATGTGATGCAAGGAAGTCAAATTTAAACGAAACAGTAACACAAATTTTTATTATTTGATTGAAAATTCAACTATTTTATTGAAAATTCGTCTTTTTGGGTTGAAAATTGAAGTATATCTGTAAAAGATTTACTTTTTGTTTAAAATTCATATTTTTGTGTCAACTGAAACTCTTTTTGGATGAAAATTGAACTATTTTTTGTAAAGTTGTCTTTTTAGTTTAAACATTTATTTATTTTAGTAGAAATTGCATCTTTCTTGGATAAAAATGCATCTTTTTGGTTGGAATAAATATTTTTCAACTGATAGTGAGTTTTCAATGTGTTTAATGAGTTTGTAAAAAAAAAGTCAACTAAAATCTTTTCTGGATGAAAATTCAACTATTTTGTTTGAAAATTTGTTTTTTTAGTACAAAAATTTATCTATTTTTGTAAAAATCACTTTTTGTAAATCAAAATACAACATTTAGGTTAAAAATTCAACAATTTTAATAAAAAGTCATCCTTTTTGGTTGGAAATTCAACTTTTTTCTTAATTTGTCTTTTCAAGTTAAAAGTTCATCTATATTAGTATAAATTGTATCTTTCTAGGATAAAAATGCAACTTTTTTGTTAAAAATTCAACAGTTTTTTAAAAAATTCATCCTTTCTGGTTGAAAATTAATCTGTTTTGTTGAGAATTCATCTATTTCGTAGAAAATTTATGTTTTGTTGAAAATAAATATATTTGGTGTTGAAAAGTCAACTGAAATCTTTTCTGGATGAAAACTCAACTATTTTTATGTAAATTTGTTTTATTAATTTAAAAATCCATCTATTTTAGTAGAAATTGCGTCTTTCTTCTGATAAAAATGCAACTGTTCGATTAAAAATTCAAGAATTTTGTTAAAAAATCATTCCTTTTATTGAAAATTCAACTGTTTTGTTGAAAATTCGTCTTTTTTGGTTGAAAATGTAATCATCTTCGTAGAAAATTTACTTCTTATTTAAAACTCATATTTTGATGCTGAAAAGTAAAACTAAAATCTATTTTGGATGAAAATTCGAATAAAAAAAAAAAATTTGTTTTGGATTTTAAAATTCAGCTGTTTTAGTAGAAATGTCATCTTTTTTTTGATAAAAATGAAACTGTTTAGTTAAAAATTCTAAAATGTTGTTAAAAGGTTATCCTTTTAGGTTGAAAATTCAACTGTTATTTGAAAATTCGTGTTTTTGGGTTAAAAATTTAAGTGTCATCGTAGAAAATTTACTTCTTGTTTAAAACTCATATTTTTATGTTGAAGAGTCAAACTAAAATCTTCCTTGGATGAAAATTCCATTTTTTTTTTGAAAATTTGTCTTTTTGATTTAGAAATTCATCTGTTTTAGTCGGAATTTCATATTTCTTAAATAAAAATGCAGCTATTTGGTTAAAAATTAATCTTCTTTGCTTGAGGATTCAACTACTTTTTTTTTTAAACTTTGGTTGAACCACTTTTTTGAGAGATAATTTTTATGTTGACTTTTTCATATTGTTAATTGAAAATTCATCTCTTTCGTTGAAAGTTCAACTATCGTGTTATATGTTATTTTTTTTTCTACTGAAAATTCATATTTCTTGGTTGAAAATTCAATTTTTGTGCAGAAACTTCGTGTTTTGGCTTGAAGGTTCAACAATTTAGGTGAACAATTTTCTTTCTTGACTGAACAATCTTTATTTGTTGAGAATTCGTCTTTTTGGTTTCAAAATTCATTTTTCTAATGAAATATCATCTTTTTTGTTTGAAATGTCAACTAATACACTTCTTTCTAGAGAATTCATCACTTTAGGTTGAAAATTCAATTATTTTGGTAGAAAAGCCTTCTTTTCAAATAAATAAATAAATTTGGGAAATTTAAATTGATTGATTCTCAAAACAACAGTGTAACAGTTGATATTTCAACCGAAAAAGATGAAATTTCATGTAAAAAAATGAATTTTAAAACTAAAAATCAAAAGACGAATTTCCGGTAAAAAATTGAATTATCTGTACAAAGATTGAATTTTCAACCAGACAATATGAATTTTCAACTGAATATTTAAATTTTTAACCAAAATCATGAAATTTCAACTGTAAATATGAATCTTCAACAAAAAAATTATTTCTTAACAAAGAGATTCAACAAAAATTTTCAAACAAAATTTTTATCCAAGAAGGATGAAATTTCTACTGAGCTGGATTTTAAAATCAAAAAGATAAATTTAAAATAAAAAGATTCGAATTTTCATACAAAAAAAGATTTAAGTTTGACTTTTCAACATCAAAATATGAGTTTTGAACAAGAAGTAAATTTTCTACTATGATACTTAATTTTTCAACCCAAAAAGACGAATTTTCAACTAACCAGTTGAATTTTCAACCAAAAAGGATAATTAACAAAAAAATTGTTGAATTTTCAAACAAATAGTTGCATTTTTATCCGAGAGAGATAAAATTTCTACTATCAAACAGATGAATTTTTGAAAAGGCAAATTTTCAAAAAAATAGTTCAATTTTCATCCAAAAAAGATTTCAGATGACTCTTCAAGATCAAAATATCAATATTCGAAGACCAGAATCTTAATCATGTAAAATTTTTGATCTAGAATCTTTCATAAACGAAAGAAAATAATTTCAAATTTAAATTGAAAGATTTTTAATTTATTATAAAATTTTTTTTTGACTAGGTTCGTTTTTTACTCACCAGTTTCTATTAGGCATGTGAAGTTAAGTTCATATTAAATTTCTCTACAATTACTGCAAATTATTTGTTTCGTTTGCAAATTTCCAAAACTTACTGCTGCATCCGACTTTATTAGAAGTACTCACATTGGCCTGGGCATTAGGTCAGAGGAGAGGAAAACTGCAGAAAACCACCTCCCGAGTTCAGTCGGTTTTTCGACAGTCGATTATGATATTTTTCTTATATTTTGGGTTATTTTCGGTTAACAAATTTTGTTCCCTCAAGCCTTATAGCTTTATTAATTATTCATTCATATTCAATATTCATATTGATTCATATTCATGTTCATATTCATATTCATGTTAATATTCATATTCATATTCCTATTCATCGAAGGCATATGGCTTGATGAAACAAACTTTCTCAACCACAAATAATCTGAAATATAATCAAAATATCATAATCTCTAGGAAATTTTCCTATAAGATTCTCTTTTTGACGTTGTCTCAATCGTAATTATTTAGAATGTCTGTAACTACTTACAGTTATTAGGTATATAAACATTGTTCAATTATTTTTCAATGAAAAAATAGTTCCGATTAAATTACTTTTTAACACAGCTTTTAAAAGTGTAATATCTACAAAAATATGAGCTAACAACAAAATTCCTATTATATTAAAATACTTATGCATATAAAATAATTAATTTAATTAAATGAGTAAATAGGACACTATATGTGGTCATAAATGAAAAGAAAAATTCATTATTTTCAGATATATTCATACTTTTAATTAATTATAGTTTACTGTATGCTCATTATCTACTGTAGGGTGGTCAATACGAAACATTTTGGCAAATTTTTTAATAAAAATTATAATATAAAAAACGGTATACACTTTAAAAAAATCATTAATTTGAAATTGTTATTTAAAAATACCGATTTTCATGCATTTTATTTATTTAAACTAATTTTGTATAAGAATCTTACATGCATAAATTTTCAAAAAAATAGTTGTATGCTCAAACAAATACATGAATTTTGAATAAAATAGTTAAGTTTTCAAGCTAGAGAGAAATTTTTAACAAAATAGTTGAATCCTCAAACCAAAATATGAATTTCCAATAAAAAATTTTATTTCAACAAAATAGATTAATTTTCTACCAAACCGTTGAATATTAAACTTCAAATCAAGTATAGTAGATTTATGAACCGAAAAAAAGGAATGCTTGACAAAACACGTAATAATTAATATTTAAACCAAAAAATATTTAATTTTAAATTAAAAGCTGTTGAATCTAACCAAAGAAGTCAAATTTTCAGAAAAAAAGTTGAATCCTTAACCAAAATAAATTAATTTTCAACCAAGCAGTTACATTTTTAACAAAAATTATGCATTTTCAACTAAGTAGATAGATTTTCTACCTAAAATGATGAATTTTTAACAAAATACATGAATTTTCAACCAGAAAAGATCAATATTCAATTTCAAATATCAAGAATTAAATTTCAATATCAATACGAAGAATGGATGTGATATTTTTATTAAAAAAAAAAATTAATTCTCAACCAAGTTAAATTTTCAACTAAAAGGTTGATTTTTTAACCCAGAAGATTAATTTTTTTACTAAAAAGACGAATTATCAAGATAATACATAAATTTTCAACCAATTACTTGAATTTTCAACTAAAAAAGATTATTTTCCAACCAAATAGTTGATTTGAGTTTGACTTTTCTGGACCAAAGTATGAGTTTTAAACAAGAAGTAAATTTTCTATGAAAATACTTGAATTTTCAACCCAAAAAGACGGATTTTAAACCAAATAGTTGAATTTTCAATTAAATTGTTGCATTTTTAATCAAGAAAGATGCAATTTCTACTGAAATAGATAAATTTTTCAATCAAAGCGATACATTTTAACAACAAATTTGAATTTTCATCCAAAAAATATCTCAGTTTTTCAATACCAAAATATGAATTTTAGAAATTTTGTCATGTTTTACGCAATAGTTGAATCTTCAACGAAAAATTTTCATTTTTATACAAAAAGGAAGACTTTTCAACAAAATTATTGAATTCCAACCAAAAAGTTGCATTTTTATTCAAGAAAAATACAATTTATACTAAAATAGATGAACTTTAAATTAAAAAAATATATTTTCCAACAAAAAAAGTTGAATTGTCCAGAAAATATTTC